>JAKIJQ010000198.1:0-293638 GCA_023373905.1 Rhizoglyphus robini
CAAAAGATCAGTAATAAAGGTAATTTGATTTGTGTTCCCACTCGACATTTAAATCCTGAAGATGGGGATGTCCTTTCACTATGATGATGATTTGTTCCTCCTTTAGTTCATCAAACGCACGAAATCGAATTGTCCAGTTCCACATTGAACGAACGCAAATGGACAAAGCGATTCAAATGGGCCTCGAACAGATTTCCAATCTCTGGGTGTGTTTCGCTTTTGACAGTCAATTTGACGACATTGGGAAGAATGGTCGAAAGAATTCGGACAAACTGAACAACATCGTAATTACGTGACACGCGTCCACCATTCACAAACGTAAAATCCACCAACGAAAAGGTTCGAATGTTGGACAGTGGCTTCAGTTTAGCAACATCAAAAGTGTCCAAGTCAATATAGGTGCCATCAATTTGTAACTCACTCAAATGAGTCAATCGAGCCATACTTGCAAACATTTTGGTGGTGAACTAAAAATTAATATAAAAATTATATCACTAATAAAAATGTTCAAACGCACAAACCTTACAATCACGAAGATCAATTCGTAACATTTGCAATGACGTAAAATGTTCACAAAAGAACGGCAATACTTGAGAATCAACTGTAGATAAACTCAATCGTACAAGAGTGGAAACAAATTGAGCATCGAGTCGTGACCAGTTAGTGATGCCTTCAATATCAATCCAATCGCAATTGAATCCTAAACTGCAAAATCCTTCTCCCAAGAATGGCACAATCTTGTTAATAGCATTCAAACACCGTGTAGAAAAATGTTCAAGTCGTGCAAAGGTTGATGACAGCTCTTTCACAATTGGAAATAAAGCCAAATCAAGTCGCTTTAGATTGGTCATTTGGTTGAGCTGAGCATAAAGTTTGTTGAATTGATTTTGATTTGAGAACTTGAACAGCGAAAGAGTGGACAAAGTTGACAGCCACTGACTGAGCATTGAGATGAATTCGGTGGAAAGATATATATTGGCTTTCTCGATGATATACAATTGCTCAATGTTGGGAAATAGTTTCGGGAGAAGAGTGCAAAGATGGCCAGACAAGGCAATTTCACGTTCGTGTACATTGTATTTGTATGGTAGTTGTATAAAGACAATGTCGGGGCTCAATTTGAGGTGACCATTCATTTTTGCAGACAGATTCGACAGATAGTTCATGTCCCACGGTTGTCCAATCATCAAACACTTTTTATCCCTCCAAATGTCCTCGATCAGTGCCCTCCACCTGTTGTCCACCAGTCTGAGTCGAATCAGGTGGTGTGCCTGCACTCGGCGCAGAATTGCTCGTAACAATTCGTTTGGTAATTTGTTGAAGGAACGACGTCGTGACTGTCCACCAATTTCGAGTTGTGCCAAGGCATCCACGAGATTCGGCTTGACATTACGTGAATCCATGTTGTTGTGTATTGCTGTAATCAAAATGGTTAAATGCATACACAAATAAATTTGGTTGTCATATTATAACTTACCAAGTGCAGCTTCGGAGGTGAACTCAAAAAGGGCAAACAAAAGTAGCTTTGGTCAAGAAGAGCAAAAAATAAAGCACGCCACAAAGCACAACCAAAACACGAGTGCGAGTGACACATGCCACAACACAACACAACAGTGACAAGTGTAACACAATTTGTGTTGTGTTGTGGCATATGCGTATGTGTCTGTGAGTGTCACTCGCACTCGTGTTTTGGTTGTGCTTTGTGGCGTGCTTTATTTGTTTGCTCTTCTTGACCAAACTACGTTTGTTTGCCCGTTTTGAGTTCACCTCCGAAGCTGTACTTGGTAAGTTATAATATGAAAACCAAATCATTGGTGAGTGATGTTACTATTTTGAATACAGAATACACAACAACATGGATTCACGTAATGTCAAGCCGAATCTCGTGGATGCCTTGGCCCAACTCGAAATTGGTGGACAGTCACGACGTCGTCCCTTCAACAAATTACCAAACGAATTGTTACGAGCAATTTTGCGCCGAGTGCAGGCACACCATCTGATTCGACTCAGACTGGTGGACAACAGGTGGAAGGTGGTGATCGAGGACATTTGGAAGGACAAAAAGTGTTTGATGATTGGACGAATGTGGGACGAGGACTATCTGTCGAAATTGTGCTCACAATTTAATGGGAAACTCAAATTGAGCACCGACTTTGTCTTCATACAACTCAACTACAATAAACGCGATTATCAAATTTACTTGTCTGGCCATCTTTGCACTCTTCTCCCAAAACTATTTCCAAATATAGAGCAATTCTATATGATTAAGGATGTCAAGTATCCTTCCACCGAATTCATCTCAATGCTCAGTCAGTGGTCGTCAACTTTGTCGACTCTGTCGCTGTACACGTTCTCAAATCAAAGTCTCAACGATCTTTATTCTCAGCTCAATCAAATGACCAATCTAAAGCGACTTGATTTGGCCTCATTTTCATTTATGAAAGAGCTGTCACCAACCTTTGCACGACTTGAACATTTCTCTACACAGAGTAGTATTGACGAGATTGTGCCATTCTTTGGAGAAGGATTTTGCAGTTTAGGATTCATTTGCGGTTATATTGATATTGAAGACATCACTAACTGGTCACGACTCGATGCTCAATTTGGTTGCACTCTCGTACGATTGAGTTTGACTACATCTGATCCTCAAGTATTGCCGTTCATCTGTGAACATTTTACTTTATTGAAAATGTTACGAATTGATGTTCTTACTTGTGAGGTTTGTGCGTGTTTGAACATTTATATTAGTGGTTTAATTTTTATTTTAGTTCACTGTCGACACGATTGCACATTTGGCTCGATTGACTCATTTGAGTGAGTTACGAATTGATCACACCAGAATTGAGCTGGCCACTCTTGATGTCCCAAAACTGAAGCCACTTCTCAACATTCGAACCTTTTCGTTGGTGCATTTTATTTTTATGAAGGGTGGAATCGGGCAGGGTACTTTGCCAGAGAATTACGATTTTTCCTCGTCAGTTTAGCCGAATTCTTTCGACCATTCTTCCCAATGTAACCAAATTGACTGTCAAAGTGCAAAATACTCACAGATTGGTAATCTGCTCGAGGCCCATTTGTATCAATTTGCCCATTTGCGTTCATTCAATGTGGAACTGGACAGTTCGATTTGGCTTTTGATGAACTAAAGGAGGAACAAATCAAGATATTACCATCTTCAGGATTGAAAATGTTAATGAGTGAGAGAACAAATCAAATTACCTTTATTACTGATCTTTTGTATATATTGATTCTAATAATAAATCTGTTTTCTGTTCTGAACACGACTTTGACTTCTTTTTGGGTAGATTGACTTCTGTCACGGTTTGTGTGTCACAACTTGTTTGATGATTATCTTTTCAGGTTTAAATTGATTGGCGCGACAAGTTAACTTTTTAAGGGTCCATGAATAGGCCAGCCTAGATATTTTAACCACTTATTCTATGGACCAATACAAGAAGATTTCCCCAATACATCACTGATCTATCTGGTCGTTTTTTCTCGGAAATCGAGATTAAAAACTCGATTTTCCCCGTTTTAGCTATATTTTAAACAAGCAGAAAATATAGTAAACTTGGACTTTTTTCAGATTTTTTGTTGCCTTTCGGTAACTTGATTATTCTATTACAACCTCCAAAAGTCAGATTTGAAATAATCAATACCGTTTAGGAACAATACTGAAATTACCGTATCATTCGGAATCAACAACAGATTCAAAAAAGGTGGGCTGCAATGCCCCTCTGCCGAGAGAAGCATGTTCACAAACGACGTAACCCTCGTTTGTTTATATTTTTAAGTTTTTCGTTGTCGGCTAACTTTTAATTAAATTTACAGTAAATAAATCATTTAATTTGAGTTTTAACATATTTAATTAAAAATAACAGATTATAAATCAAAATTAATCATTCAATCTTTTGGTGGACGCCTTTCGTTTGTATGGCCGTTCACTTTCCTCAATTGAACCCCACAAGAATTGAGCCATTGTGGTCTTGCCATCTTTGTACTTTCGTTTTTCGACCGGTGCCATCTCCTGGTGGGCGTGCTCGCATTGTTGTTCACCTTTTGAGCCACAGTTTGGTGGGAAATGACCGGGATGATTCTGGCAGAGGTGAAGTTTGTATGTACAACTACAACGAATCTGTTTGAAACATTTACACATGTGGTCAATCAGTTCGAGGTAGTTTGGAGCTCGTTCGTTGCCCAAAAACTTTTCACGGACATCGAGAAAGGCGAGCAACGCCTCTAATTCTTCATAATCCAGAAAGGAGACAAACTTTGAATAATTCTCAGTTCGATCGACTATTTGTTTGATCTCGGGACCCGAAAAAGCAGAAGTCTTCTTAATATATTTTCTACTTCTTTTCGTGACATTAAACAAAAATTCCACGACATCGATCGATTCATCGTCGTCGTCTTTCTCATCCTCAACCAGTTTGCCACCAACTTTGATATTTCGTCTTCTCAAAATGGTTTTGATAAATTCCTGGAAGATGCCAAGTTGAACATGGAGAGGGGGAATCCAGAATTTGTTGATATCACCAATTGCGGCTTGATATTTGACACTGTACTCGTCACAATTGTGTTCTTCAGTTCGAGCATCCCAATCTTTCGACCATTTAGTTTCAAAGTTGGTGCTGGTGGTCTTCCAGATGCAATAAATACACATGTGTCTCGGTCGGCCACTTTTGAGTCCATTCAACAAGTTGGTCACCTTCAAGTCCGAGCACACATTCCATTTGAACTGATCGTACTTGATTAAATCGATGATTGCTTGCATCGAGAAGTGATCTTCTCGCTTTCGGTCTGGACCACCATATGCAAGTGGAATTGGGCACTTCTTAGTCTTTGAATCATTATGTAATAACAAACATTTTAAACTCTGTTTGTTTGAATCAATTGACAATCGCCAGTCATCCTCCCAGTTTAGCTTCGGTTCAACTCCACACTCCTTCAGTAGTCCCTCTATGTCTGCACAGTAGACATATCCATCCGAATCAGCAAAATGAGGCTCAAATCGTTTTTGTCGCTTTCGAGCGTGAGTGACTCGAACGTCTTCTTTCACCAATTTGCGTTCTTTCAGCATAGAGGTGGCAAGTTCTTGTGCTTGCACTGTTGGACCGCCATGCATGATTCGACGAAGAAAATCGTTCAATTCGCCCTGAGAGAACAATTCTGGAATGTTATCCTCCGGCGGGTCCTCAAAGTCCGAGCTCGAGTCGTAATCTTCTTCCTCGGTTTCACCGTCTTTTTCATCATCATCGCTCACCATCTTATGAATAGGAGGAGGAAATTCTCGATTTGGTTCACCCGGCGAATGCCGAACTGGCATCGAAGCAGACGATTCTCTGATTACCTTCTTGCCATCGTCAGATACCATTCGGAAGAAGTACTTGTCGAGCCTGTCTCGAGTTGCTGCAGTCAGACCGAAAGTGTTTGAGTTACAGAAGAAGCATTCTTCTTCGTGATTGATTGGGTTTCGCCAAATAACAGGAGTTTTGTACCATCGAACAGGTTGAAAGCGATGATACCAATTTTTGAGTGCAGAATGACAAGGCCGGCATATCGAGTCAGGTGCCCAACTGGTTCGCTCATCAAACTTCGAACCGAAGTACGAGACATAAGCTAACTTCACCCACGGGTGCTGGAAGCGATCGATTCGTTTAGTTTTGAGTTTGTCTTTTGATGCAACAGCCACTAGACCACAAACATAGCAATGGTGATTTGTTGTCTTGCACATCGTGAAAGTTTGGCGACAAAGACAAAAAGTCAAGTCAAAGTGCACGTGAGACTGTGTGCGCGATGCGCGTGCAGAGACAATACGCGCTCAAAACGTAAACACGAACGTGCGTATATGAATGACCCTTGCTTGGCGGGCAATATAGTGGGCTCTGTCGCCCACTCAAAATCGCGGTTTTTTCCATTTTGTATTTTGGATACTGTTCTTTAACGGTTTGGAATATTCTAAATCTGTTTTTTGTAGGTTATAGTAGAATATTGAAGCTATCGAAAGACAATAAAAACCCAAGGAAAAGTCTATGTATAGCATCTTTAATAGTTGACTGAAAGTTGACATATTGGGGGAAAATCGACAATTCAAATTCGATTTCCCGGAAAAAATGACCTGTCTGTGAGCTAATTTTTTGCCAGGTGACCAATAATGATGTATAGAATCACTGGTTAAAATATCTAGGCTGGCCTATTTGGACTGTTAACTTGTGATGGAAATCTAACGATTACGCTAGATTTATATTCATTTCCATTTTGTTTGGATATTTCGTGATTGAGAACAAAAGTAGTTTCTGGTCTACTAATTGGAATTATTCTACCTAGTTTATTACTAATAAGAAGATAACAAGACACCGCTTATATATAATGTTACATGAATAGGACAATTAATAAGCCAAACAGGAGTAAACAAAATTCAGACATTTTAGTTATTATATTAGAGTATAGTAGAAATGAGCATACAATAGATAAGATGACTTTGTTTGTCGAAACAAATTAAAGGTTGTACATTACATTAAATCACATCACACAGAGGTCCAATCGAAGAATTGATTGCGCACAGTTTGAATTGCCATACGTTGAATGGCGGGAAAGGTGGCCACAAGAATGCGAGTAAGTCGATCACGATTATCTTGTAAAATGTTATTACATTTGATGCTTAAGGTAAGAGTACAGGCTCGTACAGTGGAGAGTGGCTTCAACTTTTTCACCTCCTCGGGTGTCCACTGGTCCAGGCTAATCAGAACACCGTACATTTGCAGCTCAGTCAAATGATCCAAACGGCTGAAAATATTCACGAGTTTGGGTGTGAGATTAAACTATAAATAAAAAAGTATTATATAGAATATATATTTTATAATTATTTTGAACAAAATTAGTAAACTTACCGTTTCCAAACCAGATTCATCAAGTTGCAACACCCGCAAGGCGGTGAAATTGTCGACAATGTATTGACCAAGTGGTTCAACATCTTCACAAAGTTGCAAACTCAGACAAGTGACAGTGCTCAGCAGGTTCGGATTGAGCCATTGTTGTAGATCGGTTATACGCCAATCAGAAACATTCAACCAGAATCGAGTGCACTTCGATCCAAAAAGGCGATATAGCCTGTTCAGTTCAGGTCCAGATGACGCATTATGTCTATTATGGTAAGAGAAGTGTTCAAGCTTGACAAACATTGGCGATATCATTTGCAATAAAAGTGGCTCAAATTTTCCCTTGAGATCGAACCGTTTGAGTGAGGTCAATGAAGTGATACCATCGGCAAAGGGCTCAACCGGTGATAGTTCGTCATCAGCATCACCAATCAACGATAGAGTGGTGATCTGTTGTGCAGGCCACAAATCGAAAAGAAAGTGAAAATCGTACATCAGATCAGACTTTATAATCAGTTGTTCAACGCGGGGAAATAGTCGAACCAGGAACGCGCCAAATTTGGGAACATTAATCAAATAGAGCACGTGGGGCGTGAGCTTGAGCTGCACAAAATCCCGCTTCACGTTCACCTGTCCAAAGAATCGTTTCGACACACCCTCGAGTGTCGCCTTGTACGAATGCTGATGGTGACACAAAAACAGTGACTTCTTTGTGTGACCAATTGACTCAATCACCGCGCTCCATCGAGGACAGACGAGACGGAGTGGAAGTAACTTGGGTATTTCAAATTTAGCCAAAATCGCCTGAATTAGCTCGTTGGGTAGTTGATTTATTGGTCCATCAGCAGAAGCAGAGGAAGGTGAAGCCAATTGGAGTTGACCGAACGAGCGAGTGATGAGATCCATTTCAATGTGGAACCAAAACAAAATTCGGGATAATAATTCAAAAAGGCAAACAAACAGACCGTTTCTAGTAGAAATAACAACAACAGAACGCGTGTCGGCTCGAGTCGACTGAAGGCGTAGAATGAGCGACCATTCACAAAGGTCGTTCACAAGAGAAATAATCGGAATTGCTCGTGATAGTTTTGAGTCAAGTCGACAATGGCAAATTTCAAATTGGTAATGAATATTTACTGATTATTTATTACTTACCAATTAATCGATTGATTACTGATACATTACTGTTCAATGAGCAAGGGTTCATTACACAACATAATCTAAATACAATTTACTGTTTTGTTATTTAGTAAAAATTTAGTTTAGTATATTTGATGAGCAAAATTGACAAGGAGACCGTTTAACAAAAATACGAAACAAATTAAAGCTGTACACATTAAATCACATTACAAAGTGGTCCAATCGATGCAGTGCAATCATGATTGCGTTCGTGTTGATTCAATCCTCAAATTGAATTTTCATACGTTGAATGTTGGGAAAAGTGGCACCAACAATGCGATTAAATCGGTCGTCAGCAGTTATAAAGTTATTAAGTCTAATGGATAAGCCAAGAGTACAAGTTCGTACAGTGGAGAGTGGTTTCAACTTTTCAATCTCCTCAGGTGTCCACTGGTCCAAATTAATCACAAGACCGTACAGTTGCAGCTCAGCCAAGTGCTCCAAACGGTTGAGAATATTCACGAGTTGATGCGTGAGATCAAACTATAAATGGAAAGAAATATAGAATATATTTATTATTATTATTTTTCAACAATATAAACAAAACAAAACTTACCGTATACCTATAAGATTCATCAATTTGCAACACACGCAAGGATCTGAAAATGTCGACAATGTATTTAGGCTGATCAGAAAGTTCGTAGAAGAAATTTATATAAAATGAACGAATTAACTTTTAATTAAAATAAGTTTATATACTTATACCTTCGTTAATACTGAACAGAATGAGGTGTCACTTGCCTCGTTCCACCGTTCCATCTGGAACAGATAAGAGTTTTTGTGAAGAAACTTTTTACACCTCCGTTCAGGCAGCAATTCTCGGAAATGACTGGATGAAAACTCTTGAGGTATGGTTTGTAGATAGACCAATGTCTGAATGATACGTAAGCGAATGAATTTGGAAATTAGTCGAGAAGGGACCTAGTTATCATTAACCAAAAAGTAGTCAAAACAGCACTTTTTTACATGTTTTTCCCTTCACTTGACATCGATGTATCGAAAAATCGTCCATCTTTTGTTTTGATTTGATCCAAAATGGTTATCTGTTCATTTAGACCACTTATTCTTTTTGGTTATATTATTTATATACTTCAAGCAATTCATCTGACATCATATCGGGATAATAAATCTATACAATCTATTTTATTTCGATACTATCGATTCTCAACTCAAGTAATATCGGTGGTCACGTGATTGTTTGACAGCAGAAAATGAAGCACTTTTTGTACATTTTTGGTTCTGGATCTCGAACCCTTATCTCAATTGAGTTGAAATTTCTACAATGTATTACTCGATAGTGAGGCTAAATATTAAACTCGGTTGCAAAGAATAAGATTCATACACAGAGAAATAAATCCACTTGAACGGTGACACCAAAAGTGACTTTAGTAAAAGTATCATATGTTCCAAATGGAACGGAGGATGTCAATGAGTGACCACTCGTTTTGTTAAGTATTAACTAGGGCTTCAGGTTATAAACTTTGTTTGGATAAATGTTAATCTGCTTTGTAGATACAAAAATATTCTACGAACTTTCTGATCAGCCCTAGTATTGACAAAGTCGTTCAACATCTTCACAGACTTGTAAACACAGATGAGTGACACTGCTCACCAGGTCAGGACTGAGCTAGTGTTGTAGATCGGTAATACACCAATCAGAAAAATTCAACCATAATTGAGTGCAATTCAATCCAAAATGGCGATATGGCTTCAGGATAATTTTATGTGACGAATATTCATCGTAAGAGAAGTGTTCAAGATTGACAAACACTGGCGATGTCAATTGTAATAGAAGAGGCTGAAACAACCCACTGAGATCGAATCGTTTGAGTGAAGGAGCCAAAGAAGTAATGCCCTTGACAAAGGGTTCAACCTGTGATGGGTCAACAGAGTGGAAATTGACTGGATCATCAATCAACGATAGAGTGGTGATCTGTTCTGCAGGCCACAAGTCGAAAAGAAAGTGAAAATCTGCCAATCGGGATTTGATAATCAGCTGTTCAACACAAGGAAATAGTCGAACCAGGAAGGCACCAAATTTGGGCACATTAATCAAATAGAGCACGTGGGGCGAGAGCTTGAGCCGCACAAAATCCCGTTTTACGTTCACCTGTCCAAAGAATCGTTTCGAAACTTCCTTGAATGCAATGTCCTGCAGTGATGAGTGGTGCTTGTACGAGTGATGATCGTGACACAAAAACAGCATCTTCTTAGTGTGACCAATTGACTCAATCACCGAATTCCATCGAGGACAGACCAGCCGAAGTGGAAGCAATTTATGCATTTCTAATTTAGCCAAAATCGCCTGTATTAGCTCGTTGGGTAGTCGATTTATCGGTCCCTCAGCAGTAAAAGCTGAAGCCAATTGGAGTTGACCGAACGAACGAGTGATGAGATCCATTTCAATCTAAAATAAAACAAAATTCAGGATAATTCAAAAAGGCAAACAAACAGACCGTTTCTAGTAGAAATAACAACACAAAATACGGCGTGCCACTTCGACTCGAATACAACATGCTGCATAAAGCGAGACCATCCACAAACGTCGTTCACAAGAGGGATTAATTATCCAGGATAATCAGAATTGGTCGTGATTGTTTCGAGTCAATTCGACAATGGCAAATTACTAATTGGTAATGATTATTTATTGATTATTTATTACTAAATTGATTGAAATTACTGAATTTGTCATTACACAACATAATCTACATGTGCAAATTACTGTTTTATTTAGTAAAGATGATTGTAAACATTTTGTTTGTTGATGATAATCCAAAAGGATCTTGACGATGAATAGAGTCACGTGACTGTGTGATTTTGTTAATCAATGATCGTAATCATTGAGTTCATCTAACAGTTGGCCATACACTTGCGGCTAAACATGCGAGCCATTGCACGAAGGTGAGCGGTGGCCGAGAATTTGAGGAGGCACTGTTTGGTTTGATTCATTCGCATTTGAATTGATAGTCTCCTCTTTATGCTCGGTTTGAGTTTCTTTTGAAGAACCGCTCATTTCTGAATGACTTTCATCAGTCGGAGTAATCTCCTCCTCTTCTTCTTGTCCCTCTTCCTCGTCGGACCAATCTTCCTCCTAATCTCTAATCACAAGAGTCTAATGCGATAACGCGATATCTATCTGATGCTGCATTGAGAAGTGAGCAAATGGCGCAATCAAAGTGGCTCGCATTCGATCATATCAACAATCGATATTCTTTCGAGCGCAAGTTCAATCACGATATAGTGCGAGCGTGTTGTGTGTTGTGTGCAATGCGGAAATCAGTGTGTGTCTGTGATTCTGTTTCCATTGCTCGACTCGCTGCCTCCACGCGTGAAATCAAACAAAAGACTTGACGTAATTTACATTCGTCACTGACCTGGTACTGATATCTTTTTCAAGGTAACCATTTAATATTTTGTGCAATATTAATTCTTCAATGTCTAATGTAATCTCTACACATTTATATCGTTCACAGAATGGATGACGATTTGCTTAAAAGAATCAAACGACACGACCACTTTCTGCGTAAATTGCTCTTGGTTAATGTTCCAACAGACAGTATCAAGTACAGACTCGACTTAATGGAGGAACGGGTCGTGCAACTACAGAGTGAACTGTCCGATTTGGCCATGTACTGGTCTACTGAACTGGAACTTCACAAGTCTGTTTACGAGTCCTCTCTAAAGCTACCCCCACTTCGAGAACCACTCACGAATCCACAAGTTGTTGGATCTGTGCCTGTTGTTGCTGTTGCTACTGCTCCTAAAATAGTGCACAAATCGACTGCATCTACCGTTCAAGAAAAGAAATCAGTCATTTTCGATAATTATGTTTATGATTATCCATTTCGCCCAGAACGAGCGGAGACTACTAATTTGGATGGCAGTCAATCACCAGACGACCAAACAGTGGAATCTATTCTCAAGTTTGCCAGTGATCACCATCATTGCTCTAGTTGCAATGATTTCGATGCTATGAAGTACGAAACCAAACAGCCTTGCACTTTGAATGGTAAACGACTTTCCGGTGCAACTTCATCCTCGACTCGAGCCATAGGCAATCAAACTTATCCTGAAAAGAAAATGTCCAAGTTTGCTGCTATTTCAATCGTTCCTACGGTCACTTCAAATGTTCAAACTGGTCAGGGTAATTTGTTCGCTCAGCGATCACTCAAACGAGCTTCTCAGGCATTGGATCAATCGATTGCGTCCGGATCGTCATCATCGACTCACAGCAACATTGGCCATGATCCGTCAAAGAAAAAGTTTACTCCTGCTACTAATCCGTACACTGCTTTGACCACTTCAAATCAAACTGACCAAGACAGTTCGTTTGTTCAGCGATCACTGAAACGAACATCCCAGACCTTGATGGATCACTCGATTGCTCCTGGATCATCATCGTCGGCATCGTTGCATCAATCGGAAAAACGGTCTCGAATCAGTAACAACGAGCCACTCCGATCCAAATTGATGGCCCTCGTCTTTGCTACCCCGCCAATGAACGATTATCGAGATGTCGAAGGTTATAAATCTCTACTGCGAACTGTTCGCAAAGTAATTGACAATCTAAAAGGTGTATCCATGTTGGATGACGGCGAACTTCAGTTGGAATTGATGCAAATGTTTATTAACAAATTGCACGTGCGTGCCCGCTTTCGTTTCGTAAATCGCGATTTATTCAAACGCAATGCCGTGTATCCTTCCAAATATTTGTTTTATTTTGAAAATTTTATCAAACAACGGATAACCTATTATAGGGGTGAACTGTTTAAAAAGGCAACTGCATTCGGGAATCAGTTGGCTCAAAGCAAAGATACATTGTATCGGATCTACTGTCGCTTCTGCAAACAAGACACCAACCACTCCATGGTAAACTGTCCGGTACTCAAAATGGTCAAGAACGCTCGCATTTGTTTCAATTGTTTAGAGGATGGACACTCCATGGCTTTTTGTTCCAAAATGCAAACATAGACACACACAACACAATATCTATAGCTGTTACATTCCACTTGTTTGTATATCCACACAAAACAATATAACCATTCATTTACTCTATACATAATAATATATGCTATAAATAAACTTGTCTGATTTAAATTGCATTTTAAATTGCTGTTGTAAATGGTTTCCTGTTGAAATTGAGTTGTTGGCTCTAATTACTAAATGATAAGTTAATGATTTCTTTAATTAGTGAGTCGTAAGATGTACCAGGGATTCATTGGTTAGGCTGTTGGAATTTGTTGGGCACGATCCTCTAATCAGTTACCAAACAAGTAAATAGTGAGATAAATGGCAAAATTACAACTGACAATGGCGTTTCAACTTGTGAGCCATTGCACGATGGTGAGCGGTGGGTGAGAATGGAGGACGCACCTCGTGTTTGGTCTGTTCCACCGATTGGTTTGGTTCATTCACATTTGGATTGATAATCTCCACTTGAGGTTTGGTTTGAGTTTCATGTGACAATTTTCCCATTTCTGAAGTTTTATCAGAATCGGAGTCAGTCCCCTCCTCTCTTTTTTGTTCCTATTCCTCGTTGGAGCAATCCTCCTTCTAATCTCTAATGCGATAACGCGATATCTATCTAATGCGGCATTGAAAGGCGCACTCAAAGTGGACTCATACTTCGGTCATATCAACAATCGATATTCTTTCGAGCGAGATCAATCGCAAGATAGTGTTGTGTTGTGTTGTGTTGGCAAAGTGGCAAGCAAAAGTACGTCTCTGTAATTGTGTTGTTCTTGCTCGACTTGGTGCCACCACGCATGAAATCAAACAAAAGACTGTACATTTACATTCGTCACTGTCCTGGTACTGATATCTTTTTCAAGGTAACTATTTAATATTTTGTAACAATAATTCTTCAATGTCTAATATAATAAATCTACTTTTATATCGTCCACAGAATGGATAAAGATTTGCTTAAAAGAATCAAACGACAGGACCGCTTTCTGCGTAAATTGCTTTTTGTGAATGATCCAGAGGATAGTATCAAGCACAGACTGGAAATAATGAAGAGCCTGGTCGTGCAAATACCGCGTGAACTGTCCGATTTAGCCAAGTACTGGTCAACCAAACTGGCACTTCACAAGTCTGTTTACAAGTCCTCTCTATTGCTGCCGCCGCTTCGAGAACCACCAAATCCACAAGCTGTTGGTCCTGTGCCTGTTGTTGTTGCTACCGCTCCTAAAATAGTGCACAAATCGACTGCATCGAGCGTTCAACCAAAGAAATCAGTCATTTTCGATAAAGTTTATGTTTATCTATTTGGTCCAGAACGATCGAAAGCTCGAGCTAAGCAACAACAAGCGGAGACTACTAATTTGGAAGGCAGTCAATCACCAGACAGTCAAACAGTGGAATCTATTCTCAAGTTTGTCAGTGATCACCATCACTGTTCTAGTTGCAATGATTTCGATGCTATGAAGTACGAAACCAAACAGCATAGCTCTTTAAATGGTAAACGACTTTCCGGTGCAACTTCATCCTCGACTCGAGCCAATGGCAGCCAAACTGATCCTGCAAAGAAAATGTCCAAATTTGCGGCTATTTCTATCGTTCATACGGCCACTTCTAGTGTTCAAACTGGTCAGGGCAATTTGTTCGTTCAGCGATCACTGAAACGAACCTCTCAGGCATTGGATCACTCGATCGGATCGTCATCATCGACTCAAAGCAATATTGGCCATGATCCGTCAAAGAAAAAGTTTATTCCTGCTACTACTCCATACACTTCAAATCAAACTGACCAGAACAATTCATTCGTTCAGCGATCACTGAAACGAACTTTCCAGATGGATCAATCGATTGAACCCGGATCATCATCACCAGCAGTGCCATCATCATCTTTGTATCATCAACCGGCAAAACGGCCTCGAACCAGTAACAACGAGCCACTCCGATCCAAATTGATGGGCCTAATCTCTGCTATCCGGCCAATGAACGATTCTAATGATATCGACTGTTATAAATCTCTACTACGAACTGTTCGCAAAGTGATTGACAAACTCAAAGGTGCATCCATGTTGGAGGACGGCGAACTTCAGTTGGAATTGATGCAAATGTTTATTAAAAAATTGGACGAGCGTGCTCGCTTCCGTCTCTTCAGTCACAAAGTATTCAAACGCAATGCCGTGCATGCTTCCAATTATAATTATTTGTATCGCTTTGAAAATTTTATCAAACGTCGGGTAACCTTTTATATAGGCGAACTGATCAAAAAGGCAATTGCATTCGGCCATCAGTTGGCTCAAAGCAATGATACACTGTATCGGATGTTCTGTGGCTACTGCAAAAGAGACACCAACCACTCCTTTTCCAATTGCCCAATTCGCAAAATGGTCAATAGCGCTCGCATTTGTTTTCACTGTTTAGAAGATGGACACCTCATGGCTGTTTGTCCCAAAATGCGAACATAGACACAACCTCAACACAATAGCTATAGTTGTTACATTCCACTTGTTTGTATATCCACACAAAACAATACAATCATTCATTTACTGTATACATTGAACTTTGTAATAAATAAACTTGTTTGATTTAAATTGTTTTTTAATAATGCTGCAAAAGGTAATTCTAATTGAGTTGTTGGCTCTAATTCCTAAATAACAAGTTAATCAATTTTATTCTTTAATTAGAGAGTCGCAAGATGTTCCAGGGATTCATTGATTAGGCAGTTGGAATTTGTTGGGCACGATCCGCTAGTTCAGTTGGCCACACTTGCGGTTCAACTTGCGAGCGAAGGTGAGCGGTGGGCGAGAATCGACGCACCTCGTGTTTGTTCTGCTTCACGGGTTTGGTTTAGTTCATTCGTATTTTGATTGATAATCTCCACTTGAGGTTCGGTTTGAGTTTCGAGTGACGATTTGCCCATTTCCAAAAGACTTTCTCAGAGCCGGAGTCATCTCCTCCTTTCCTTTTTGTTCCCCTTCCTCCTCCAGAGGAGTAATCCTCCTTCTAATCGCGAATGCGATAACGCGATATCTATCTGATGCTGCATTGATTGAGTGATTGATTGAAGTGAGCAAATGGCGCAATCAAAGTGGCTTTGATCATATAGACAATCGATATTCTTTCGAGTGAGATAAACTACAATATAGTGCGAACGCATGTGCGAACGTGTTGTGTTGTGTTGGCAAAGCGGAAATCAAAAGTGTGTGTCTGTGATTGTGCATAATGCTCTTGCTCGACTCGCTGCCTCCACGTGTGAAACCACAAAAGATACTTAACGTAATTTACATTCGTCACTGACCGGATACTCTGCTTTTATAGTTTACATTTACGAAAGTGAACTACTACTCTCTTTGGTCACCATAATCGTTTTGTTTAATTGTCAAGGTAACTATTTAACTATTGTGTAATAATAATTCTTCAATGTCTAATGTAATCTCTACACTTTTATATCGTTCACAGAATGGATCACGATTTGCTCAAAAGAATCAAACAACACGACCGTTTTCTGCGTAAATTGCTCTTGGTGAATGTTCCAACAGACAGTATCAAGTACAGACTCGACTTAATGGAGGAACGGGTCGTGCAACTACAGAGTGAACTGTCCGATTTGGCCATGTACTGGTCTACTAAACTGGAACTTCACAAGTCTGTTTACGAGTCCTCTCTATTGCTACCCCCACTTCGAGAACCACTACCGAATCCACAATTTGTTGGTCCTGTGCCTGTTGTTGCTGTTGCTACCGCTCCTAAAATAGTGCACAAATCGACTGCATCTAGCGTTCAAGCAAAGAAATCAGTCATTTTCGATAATTATGTTTATGATTATCCATTTCGCCCAGAACGATCTGAGGCTACTAATTTAGATGGCAGTCAATCACCAGACGACCAAACAGTGGAATCTATTCTCAAGTTTGCCAGTGATCACCATCATTGCTCTAGTTGCAATGATTTCGATGCTATGAAGTACGAAACCAAACAGCCCATCTCTTTGAATGGTAAACGACTCTCCGGTGCAACTTCATCCTCGACTCGAGCCATAGGCAATCAAACTGATCCTGAAAAGAAAATGTCCAAGTTTGCTGCTATTTCTATCGTTCCTACGGCCACTTCAAATGTTCAAACTGGTCAGGGCAATTTGTTCGCTCAGCGATCACTTAAACGAGCTTCTCAGGCATTGGATCAATCGATTGCGTCCGGATCGTCATCGACTCAAAGCAACATTGGCCATGATCCTTCAAAGAAAATAATAACTTCTGCTACTACTCTGTCCATTGCTTTGACCACTTCAAATCAAACTGACCAGGACAGTTCGTTCGTTCAGCGATCACTGAAACGAACATCCCAGACCTTGATGGATCAATCGATTGAGCCCGGATCATCGCCATCAGCAGTGCCATCGTCATCATCGTTGTATCATCAACCGGAAAAACGGTCTCGAACCAGTAACAACGAGCCACTCCGATCCAAATTGATGGCCCTCGTCTTTGCTACCCCGCCAATGAACGATTATCGAGATGTCGAAGGTTATAAATCTCTACTGCGAACTGTTCGCAAAGTAATTGACAATCTAAAAGGTGTATCCATGTTGGATGACGGCGAACTTCAGTTGGAATTGATGCAAATGTTTATTAACAAATTGCACGTGCGTGCTCGCTTTCGTTTCGTAAATCGCGATTTATTCAAACGCAATGCCGTGCATCCGTGCAATCCTTCCAACTATTTGTTTTATTTTGAAAATTTTATCAAACATCAGTTAACTTATTATAGAGGCGAACTGTTCAAGAAGGCAACTGCATTGGGCAATCAGTTGGCCCAAAGCAATGATACATTGTATCGGATCTACTGTGGCTTCTGCAAACGAGACACCAACCACTCCATGGTCAACTGTCCGGTACTCAAAATGGCCAATAGCTCTCGCATTTGTTACCATTGTTTAGAGGATGGACACTCCATGGCTTTTTGTCACAAAATGCGAACATAAACACACACTCAACACCAACACTGACATTCCACTTGTTTGTATGCATACACACAATAACAATTCATTCACTACAACATACTGAACTTTATCAAATAAATACAAACAATTACAAAACAAGTGAGATAAATGGCAACATAACAAATTACTTAATCGATTGAACCATTACTGTAAACATGTTCATTATAATCATTTTATACATGCAAATTACTGTTTATTTAGTAAAGATTGTTGTAAACAGTGACTGTGTGATTTTGAATCATAGTGTTTGGTCAATGATCGTCATTGTCATTGAGTTCATCCAACAGTTGGCCGCACTTGTGGTTCAACTTGCGAGCCATTGCACGAAGATGGCCGGTGGCCGAGAATGGACGCACCTTATCGTGTTTGGTCTGCTCCACCGATTGGTTTGATTCATTCGCATTTGAATTGATTGTCGTCTCCTCTTGAGGTTCAGTTTGAGTTTCTTGTGACAATTCGCTCATTTCCGAATGACTTTCATCAGAGTCGGACATCTCTTCTTCAAGTTCCTCTTCCTCGTCGGACCAATCCTCCTCCTCCACTTCTTGTTCGTCCACCACGAGTTGCTTCAAGTCTTTCTGGTCCGCATCATCGAGCATTTTGTGAATCCAATGAGCCACTTTAGCCACCTTGCACAGAAGATCCACATCATTGATCGAAAGTCGAGAATGCGAATCGATGCCATGTACCAAATAGTGAAGGTACTGCAACAGTGAGGCAGTGAAATGCACCGAGCCCAAATTGACCAACTTCATTCGGTCACAGATCCATTCGAGAATTGTGATCTTGTCCGGTACATCCAAATACGCATCATAGGCTAGAAGGTTGCGGGTGACCAGTTCGACCATTTCTGGTTGGTCCAGGCAGTAATCGTTTCGCAGTTCGCTGGACAAGTCCTCTCCGGTTGCTTGAACATACGAAACTAGAATGGTCGAAAGTTCCTTTTGGATTTCAGGGCAAGGTGGCAGTTGGAACGATAATCGACTCAAACTGACCATCACTGGTTGGATCAACTTTGGCTCTTCTGTCCACCTTCCAGCAGAGTCGATGAAAATGGGTCCGAGCACTTGCTTCCAGTGGGACTCGATCGAGTTAGAGCGGACACAACCGGTTAACTTGTGTCCATGTGGATCACAGCAGGGCTCGACACTTCTCTTCAGCAACAAGCACGGAATCTTGATCACCCAAAATGTTGGCGCCAATTGCAGAGTACAATCGATCTTCATCTGTGCACGAAAGGATATTTGATTACGTAGTTTGATGTTCCGTCCATTGGGGCGATACACCTCGTTGGGAAGGGTCACACGATGATCGAGGATGTCATCACCAAAGTCAATCTGATAAGTCAATACTGGTTCGACTTGTTTAGTAGTAGCATTGCTCGAGTCATTAATGTCGCCCCACACTTGGCAGCTCATGGTCCGATTATTTGGCTATACAAGAACAACAACAAACATAGAACGTTAAAACAAATAACCAATACAAACAAGTCAATACTAACATAAGCTCGATAAGTCATAGCAATCGTTTCAAATGGAATATTTCCCTTCGGTACTATTTTGAACATCCGTGAGCGTCCATCATCGAGTGACAATACGAACTTCTTGCCAGTCACCAGCTGGACTTTGCCTTTGGCAACATCCTTTTCGAGTCGTCTTCCAGTCTTTGATTCTTCTTCCCAAAAGCCCACTTTGATATGTCTGCTCAAAAGTTTAGCGCACTTCCAAGTCAACTGGCTCACCGTGGTGTAATGATCATGATCGATCTGCAAGTCGGGCAGCATCGAGCGCACTCGTTCCAGATAGGCTTCATTATGATCATCGGTTGTGTCAGGCAGAGGAGCAGATGGCAGACGAAGGGCGTTGTAGTGGGTAGAGATATAGAAGCAGACAAACGCTGACTCGTTTTCAAGAAAGAGGCGTTTCACAAGGAGATCCGAACGACTGAGCCGGTTTGACATTTTGGAGACAAACGAACGAACGAACAAACAAACAAACACAATCGACTGCAACTCAAATTACAACTGAACACAAAACACGAAACTGGCTCGTAAAGTAAAACATTCCTTCGAATTTGTCATTCGAATGTTTGATCAATGTTCTGACTCATTAATAATTTGAGAAGATATTGATTCAATACAATCTATTTATCAGTATATTGATAATTTATCAGTATAACAAATAAAAAAATAAAAATAAAAATAAAAAAAAGCTAACGGGCTCAGCCGGGATTTGAACCCGGGACCTCTCGCACCCTAAGCGAAAATCATACCCCTAGACCACTGAGCCACTTTCTTATTGAATTTGATTATATTCGTTATGTTAATCAATTTGGTTAAAATTATGCTAATTACGTAATTTAAATTTAATTAATTAAAATTTTTAAAAATTTAAAATTGAATACACCATTAAGTAAGTAAATAAATAAAGTAAAAAATTAATTTTAATTTTAATAAAGATAATCCAATAACAAAAGTCATCAATCGACAGCATCCAAATCCGGCTCACACTTGAGTCCGCCCAGAGAATAATCCCAAAAGCCATAACCATTCGGCTTGGCGATCACATTCGCTTCACAGAACAACATTCCTTCGCCCGGTTGATGACTTTTGATATTGACAGCCTTGAACGAGATCAAATAGCGAACATCACGATTGTTGACCGGACTTTTGATCACGTGATACAGTGGACCGATTCGGTATGATTTGTATTTCGAACGAAGCGCCTTCTTTACTGCCGGTTTCACACTTTTGAAAGCCTTTTTCACTTGGTGGCTGTGAACTGTTGGTTCTTGGTCGTTCGGTTCCGGGCGAAAGGTTTTGCCAATTGATAAGGCAGAGATGGGAAAAATAGGATAGACTTGACGATTGCGGATATGGTTACGTTGTCCTATGATAATAAAAATAACCAAATATTAGATACATTTCCAATAAAACCGACACATACCTGGATTATCTCGACAAATGCACTCACTGTGCAGTTCGAATCGATTGCTAGCGTCCACCCAACTCGGCTTGACCACCATAACCGCCAAACAAATGGCACTAACCCGTGTCTCCTTATCGGTGGCATGAAAGTGCAGTTCGTAATACTTGTGTGGCAACTGCCAGGGCATTCGATGGGCACTAATCAGTGCGCCAATGGTCATATCATTGTGCAGTCGCCAGGATATGCGTGGCTTTATCGAGTTGAAGCCTCGTACAATTTCGGGATGTTGTCGCAGGTCGACACGTTGCTTCTCGAGTGGTGGTCCTTCGCCCCGTAAGGTATGAGCTAGGATGTTCATTTTGCCGAGAATTTGGCCTTGACGATTGTGGATTCGGTTTGGTGAGTCGGCTGTTTGTTGTGGTTGTTCGGATAAAGTATCAAGTTCCGATCTCGCTCGTGAAATCAAATTCTGAAGGCGACCTCTTTCAGATTCATAGTTTCGGTTATGGACAGTCTCGACATTACTAAAAAATAAATAAAACAAAATAAAATAATCAGAAAAAATAATCAAAACATAAATATAAAAACAAATACCTCAAAGGATACTCCTCGAGAGAGCTTTGAATTTCATCACTTGCGAGTACGCTCCAAATTAAGGCAACAAGAATCCAAAAAGAAATCGAAACCATACGAACGAAAGCTCTTTTGAAAATACAAAGGTTAATAATAAGCAGAAAATGTCACAAAACTCACCAAAATAAACCCAAAACCAAATCGAATTTGATTTTAATAATCCAAATAAATAAGTAAAATAACATTCAAATTGAAACAATCAAAAAATAAAGTTGCATTAATTAATTTTTAATGATTTCACAACGTTCAAATTTCTTTAGACCACCGCATTCGCATCCGCGCAATTTTATATATCATATCTGCCTTCCAAAAAGAAAACCCGCGGCATTTCATGATAATCACACGATATTTTTCTTCTTTCTCATTTACAAATTTTTCGTATTTGAATTGTTTCGAGAAGAATTTAGAGAATACGATGTCCATTTTAAACGCGTAAAAAATAATAACCACACAAAAATAATGCCAAAACAAAATACATCAGAAGCGGCCGGAGAAGTGAATGTAAACAAACCACTCAACAACACAACAGCAGAGACGCGATCGGACTGACACGTGTGCGCATGCGTATTTGCTCTATTTACAGGCCTACTATTTTGCTCTCCACTCCACGCTCTCTCATTCTGTTGGTTGTGTCTGTGTTGGCTTCTTGTTGATTTTGCCTAATTCAGAAGATTTTTGATTCGGAGTTTTGCATATTTACTTATCTACTTATTATTATTATTACTAACGAATATTGGTGATCTTTTTGGGAAGTATTTTTTGGTTTTGGGTTAACAGCCTTTTTCTGGTAAGTATTTTGACAGTTTATTTGATTTTTTGTTTTGATTTTGATTTTTTAGTATTTTTAGTATTTCCGTGATACTCGATTGTTGTCCTCACCGTTAATTGCTTTATTCTCCACACAAAATGGCGTCCATCACAAGTCAAGTGAACGCCCACCTAATTTGGCCCGTACTAATCAAGCCCGTGTTGACCTCAATTCAGCGACAGAATCCCGTCGCGGCCCGAACCCTAATAAATGCACTCGGTAATGCGGAAAATTCTGATCCTGGTTTCCTGTTTGAGCTCGTGAACGTCATACTGAAGGACCCTCGACTGGCCGCGGCCACCTCAATGACCGAGTGTTTACTCCGTGCCCAGGGTCTCACCACCGAGTCTGAGCATCTTTCCCCTGCACTCAAAACGAGCCTAGACCCACGTATTCAACAGCTTTACGGGCGGACATTCACCCTGAAACAGCTGCTCGCCCGAATGCCAGACCAAATCAATCAGCGCAATCACTTTCTACAGACAATCAAGGAGATTGCGAGTGCCATCAAGAAGATACTCGACTGTATGGACCAGTTGACCAATCCGAGTTCACCGGTCAAACTCGCTCCAACCGATCAGAAGGCAGTGGAACAGCGCAAACGTTATCTCGTGAAAGACTCGAAAGCCTTCAGTCAGGCACTGAAATGTTACTTCAAGGGCGATCTCGAGCAGGAGGACCTGTACGGCTCGGCTGTGCAGCTCATCTATGACCTCAATGTCATCGAAAAGGTCATGGGCAAGTTGACCATCATTGTCAAATCATAATTCAATAATTCTAAATCCCAAATAGTAAAACTACTAATAATAACTCCAAATCTAACTTCTTAAAAGTCCTACATAATAATCTTTGATTACACACCCCACCCATTTAACCTTTATTTATATTTATTTATTGTAATAATAAATCATCATTCCAAATACATTATATTATGTGATGTACGTATTGATGTCTGTAATTTGATAATAATAAATTATATAATTTAATTTAATTAATCGGTTAATTAGCGGCTATTTCGGTTCGGTTTGAATTTGTTTACATGCGTTCGAATAGTTGAACTGCGCATGCGCCACATCGAACATATGACTCGAAAATCGGTGTGCCGTTCATAGCTTTCTCGTTGTGTTGTGTTCTAGTCATCGTCGTCGTTGTCGTTTCGTTTCGGTCCGTTTTTTTCTACGTGACATTTCGATGTTGTTATCCCTTCTCCTTTTGGATATTTTATTCCTCTTCTTCTTCTGACCTTTGACCTTATCTTCTTGGTGGTGGTCACGAGTATTCTTTGTGTTTATTATTATTATTATTATATTTGGTCGGTCCGCTCTCTGTCATTATGTTTCTACGTACTTTTGCCGGTCGATTTGGTTTGGGCTGCTCCTCTACTCTACCGAAAATCACCTCGTCCGCCTTATCGGTTCGACACTTTAGTCTCAGTTGTTCTTCGCCACTTCGTAGTCAAATGACCGTTCGTGATGCACTCAACTCGGCGATGGACGAAGAGATGGAACGGGACCCGCGGGTGTTTATCATCGGTGAAGGTAACTTCTGTTGTATATTTGATTTTGTTTATTTATTTTTATTTTTTAATTATTTACAGAGGTGGCTCAGTACGATGGCGCCTACAAGGTCACCAAGGGATTGTGGAAAAAGTATGGCGATCAACGGGTGATTGACACACCAATTACCGAGGCTGGCTTTACGGGCATGGCTGTAGGCGCCGCTTTTTATGGTCTACGACCGATTTGCGAGTTTATGACCATGAACTTTGCGATGCAGGCCATCGATCAGATCATCAACTCGGCTGCCAAGACATTCTACATGTCCGCAGGAAAGGTATTTGACTATTTGGTTTCGGGTATTTGTTTATTTTATAATTTCTTGTCTATATTCCACAACACTCACTAGGTGGCCTGTCCCATTGTATTCCGTGGTCCAAATGGAGCAGCTCAGGGCGTTGCTGCACAGCACTCTCAGTGCTTCGCCGCTTGGTATGCACACTGTCCGGGCCTGAAGGTGGTGACGCCCTACTCCGCGGAGGACGCCCGAGGATTGTTGAAAGCGGCAATCCGTGATCCCGATCCGGTCATGTTCCTCGAGAATGAAATGCTCTACAGTGAACGATTCGAAATGAGCGCCCTGGCCGCCTCGCGTGATTTCACCATTCCAATTGGGAAGGCCAAAGTGGAACGAATGGGTGATCAGGTGACCATTGTGGCGTACTCGAAGGCGGTGGCCACTGCACTGGCGGCTGCTGAGGAACTGGGCACCAAACACGGCCTACAGGCAGAGGTGATCAATCTGCGCACCATTCGACCGATGGACTTTGAGACGATTGCACTGTCGGTGGGCAAGACGGGCTTTCTGGTCACCGTCGAACAGGGCTGGCCTCAGTCGGGCGTGGGCGCTGAGATTTGTGCTCGACTTATTGAAAGTAAGTTTGTCCATAATTCTTATTGTCATTAGTGACCTAATAATCATCATATAATCCACACAATCAGGTCCCGCATTCGACTATCTACAGGCACCGGTGATTCGAGTTACGGGCGCGGACGTGCCAATGCCATACGCGAAATCGTTGGAAGCGAACGCACTGCCACAGGCCAAGGATATTGTGATGGCGGTGAAGAAACTGTACGAACTTTGATCTGATGATGATGATCAATCTGTTTATATTATTAATACTTTTTGTGTTTATTTTATTTGATGAAAATTAAAATATGTTTATGATTGATTGGTGAATTGATTCGTGATGAACCATAAAATCGAATAGCACCAACCAAAAAGCTTACGCCGGGGGTTATTCGCTATTGTGAACGGAGATTGTGACGGGACTGGACCACCGCTGGCATGTACTACAGTACCAGGCACCACCCTACCACCCACACTGCCTTGTACAGTTTAAGGAGAATCTGATCTGGGAGCTGAGAGTAAATCTGCAAGGCCAAGTTGCACATGCAGATTGTTGAAGGGGGTGAGGGCCGAGGCCCAATGAAGGAAGTTGTTGGAAGGGCAAAGCCCAAGTTGGTTGTCTGGTTTTAGCTATACGGACCGTCGGTCAGGTAAAGCCACCAGCACTAGGTCCGCAACAAGGCTGAACCTAGCCATAGAGTCGTCGTCGTTTCGTTCATTTGTTGTCGTTTGTGGTGGTCACCGTCACAGTCCGACACACGACACGATGCTGCCTAACTTGCAATGCCCCAGTGACAAAGCAAGCCAAGCCACTGCACCGCTCACCGACGTAAGCCAATGTTGACTGTTCACTTCTTGTATTTCTAACTAAATCTTATCAAAGACGATTTCTACCTGAATGGCTTTTGCAGAAATGTTTGTTTTGATTTTCGGACTGATCAGTGATCAGCTGTTTAGTGTTTTGTTCCTCCACTCTGTTTGTCATTTGTGTGAGAATGCCTTCTTTATCTTGTTTTGTTATTTGTCTCGAGTTTGTTGTTTTCTGTTTGTTTCACTATACCACAAAGTTGAATGGTTGGTACTCTTTTGAATTATTATCATCGTAGCCATCACATGTGTCTTATTTGTGTTTGTTCCTATTGACCTCTGTGAGTCTTATACTGAACTGGTGACCAAAAATGGATCACAAAACTCACGTAAACTTGTTTTCTTTTGGTATTTCTTAAACTAATTATTAACTTTTCTTTTTTATGATTATTGCTTATTTAGGACAACAAAATATGTGCCACTAATTAAATTTAAAAGTCCGTTTACCAGAAGCATCATCACCGAATCCTAATGTTCTTTTCGTTTTTGTGTCATCTGTTTTGCATTTCTTATGTTGTTGTTCCCTGGTTGTTGTTCCTCTTATCCTACTGCTCGATCTCTTTCAAATCACCACTGAAACTATGAGTTTCAAAAATTTTGAGTCAAAATTCTAAAATGTTAAAGAATGGTCCCAAATCAAAGTCTCACACTCGTGTGTATCACTGAATTATCGTATTGTGATTCAATTGAAAACGTCAAAAATAATAAAAAATCTTTAGATCTCCACCTGAATCGTAAGAATCTTCAATCAAGAGTGTGCGCTGAGATTGGTATGTATACTCGACATATTGAAAGTAAGTGAACAACTCGTCTATCTAGATAGTCCCGGTGATTCGAGAGAGAAATCGTCGATGTACCAATGCCATAACCGAAATCGTTGGAAACGAACCGTTCGCTCAACTCACCGCCACAGGCCAAGAATATTGTGATGGCGGTGAAGAAACTGTACGAGCTTTGAGTAGTGATCTGATGACGATCAATGTATTTGTATTAATACTTTTTGTGTCTTTTTTGATGTAAATTAAAATGTGTTTACGTTATGATTTGATTTATGAACCCAAAAATCGAATAGCACACAGCACCAACCAACAAAAAGCTTACGCCGGGGGTTATTCGCTATTGTGAACGGAGACTGTGACGGGACTGGACCACCGCTGGATGTACCAGGCACCACCCTACCACCCTTGCCGGAACACGGGCTTCAATCCTCCTCCCAAGTTTGTTGTTTGGTTTTAGCTTTACGGACACACAGGTCGGGTAAAGCCACCAGCACTAGGTCCGCAACTAGGCAGAACCTAGAATCGTTTCAGGCGTTTGTTGTTGCAGTTTGTGGTGGTCACCGTCACAGTCCGACACACGACACGATGCTGCCTAACTTGCAATGCCCCAGTGACAAAGCAAACCAAGCCACTGCACCGCTCACCGACGTAAGCCAATGCAACTCGATTATGGCTTGTATTTCAACTATGTTCTCCAGCTGAACGTCTTTTGGCAGAAATATGTTTGTTTTGATATTTTCGGATCGATCAGCTGTCTTGCTCGTCCACTCTGTGACACAGAGTCTGTGTCAGTGAATGTCTTTGAGGTTGCCTCGAGTTTGTTGTTTTTATTCTGTTTAAAACAATTGTTTCACTACCATAAAGTTGGATAAGCATCTGTACTCTGTTGAATTATCATCATCGTAAACATCACGTGCCTTATTTCTGATTGTTTCTATTGACATCTGTGAGTCTTATACCCGAACTGGTGCCCAAAATGGATTCGAAACCTTCAAACGCACGTAAACTTGTTTTCTCTTAGTATTACTCAAACTCTAATTATTTCTCTATTATTTAGGACAACTAAATATGCTACTGATTAACTTTCAAAACTCCGTTTACCATCAAAAGCATCTCCGAATGTTTTCGTTTTGTGTGTGTCATCTTCTATGAAGCTGTTCCCTGGTAATCGAATCCCGCTGCTGCTGGATCGTTTTCTTCTTTCTTCTTTCTTCGACCACAGGTTTGTTTTGATATTTTCAGATCGATCAGCTGTTTACTGTTTTGCTCGTCCACTTTGTCACACTTTGTGTCCGAGTTTAAAAGAGTGTCATTTAGGACATTTGTTTTGCCTCGAGTTTGTTGTTTTTTATCTATTAATTTTTCTACCGCAAAGTTAGACAAGTTCCTGTACTCTGTTGAATTATTATCATCGTAACCATCACGTGTGCCTTATTTGTGTTTGTTTCTATTTGACTTCTGTGAGTCTTATACCCGAACTGGTGTCCAAAATGGATGACAAACCTTCAAACTCACGTAAACTTGTTTTATTTTGGTATTTCTGAAACTAATTATTAACTCTTTTTTCTTTTCTTGATTATTTCTCTATTTAGGACAGTTAAATATGCTACGGATTAACTTCAAAACTCCGTTTACCAACAGCAGCATCAGCCGAATTGTATGAATGTGTTCTCCTATGAATAAAGCGCTATTTTTGGTATGCCGAAATCGGCTATGAACATGTTCCCAGGTTGTCGAACCCCACTGCTGGATCTATCCCATTTCACTACTAAAAAGCTAATAGTGAGCCTCTGTCGACAGATAACCCGCAAACATCTCACGACATTGTCGCCACCAAAACAACTCTCCTCAAACGATATTATTTTATGATTACACCTTATACTGTGTCCCAAGTGAGCAACCCGAATGATCACTATTCAGTCGACAAGCTTAATTAGGCTAATGTCTCTGTGATCGTTGGACTGTGCGATGAGCCAGAGAAATAGTTCGTGGTAAAAGTGGTACTTTTTAAGGAGGAAAGGATGAGGAGGATTAGAATTTGTGAGAAGGAAAGATTGATTCTTTGAGAATGTCATCATGGATTCACTAGTGGTGAGTTTAGTGATTACTTAGTTCACTCTAATTGATCTTTTTTTTTATTCCAAACAGGACCTCCTCTTGCCATCCAACTTCGATCAAATGGTCTCCAAGTATCTGACTAATCTGAACCTTCGAACCTAGAGCTCGATGAGCATGTTTTATTTCTTCATTTTTTCGTTATTTTCGTTGTCAAAATCGCTCGAACATCTTCTCCGATCTAATATATACTCCTTACACTTTCTGTGGTAATTCGCCAAATTGAGGCCTTCCTTCGAAAGTAATACTCCACCGTGAGTCGAGCCGATCGATACCGACCGTATCCAAATGGGACAAATGTGAGGCATTTCAGTCCAATTTCCGATATGCATCTCCGCCAATCTCGTACTACACCTGAATCCTTCTACAGTTCGGTGGAATTTTATCGGGACAACTTTGAGGCTATACAACTGGGAGTACTCGAGTGTCATCATGTGGCGAATTAATCCAACGATCGAGGCTCGTATGTCACTGTCCGATGTGCTGGATATGAACTGTCACTTCAGATGGCTTCGTGAATTCACTGGGGGTCGATTTGAAAAGGATAAGCCACAGATCTCTCTATGCATCAAATTGATATTTCACGTATGTTTAATTTACATTCCGAATTAAGTTATTCTTACATAACGCTTTCAAGAATTCAATTCGATCGGTACTTCAAACCGGTTCAAGATGAATTCTTTTACTACTGGACTAACCAAATAACTCAAACTGACGACTATAAATTGTTGAACATTGTTGATCAAATCCAACCAGGACAACTCCAACGATGAACTAACCAAGACTCTTTTGGTTCAAAATCAATTACCGATTCACGCTGCCAAACACCATTCCTGCCACCAACAAAGTGGAACAATCGAGTTGTACCGTAACCTTGTGTGCGATATCTGTTGCATCTACATTATGTAATCGTAATCTACACTATTTCTGGATATTTTTTTCTTCGAGAAGTTTATATAAGGAGATCGAAATCGAGCGAGAAGACATTTCATTTCTACTAAATGAAAACGCAAGAACTTAGACCATCTCCTCAGCTATCAGCTTTCTCTCAAAACTCTACTCAATGCTCTCCCTTGGTATCCCAACCTCGGTTTGACATTGAATTTGACAAAGTTGAATGACTGGTACTCTGTTGAATTATTATCTTCGTAGCCATCACGTGCCTTATTTGTGTTTGTTTCTAGGGATACTGTGATTCTAATACCGAATTCATTAACTGGTGCCCAAAATGAAAACTCAAACCCACGTAAACTTGTTTTCTTTTTGGTATTTCTTAATCATCTTTGAGTGGCATCAACTGAACCAGGATCGTCGCGATTTGAAAATAACCTCAACCAGTTCCGCTCACCAACTCGATTTAGTGGATTGTCTTCGTCTCCTTGTTTCTCGTCACTTACTCAACTATCCGTGCTTCTTTCTTTCTTCCTTTTTTTCATTTTTTAGTGTCCACTCTCCGGTTGCCTCTTTTTACTTCTCGGACTTACCGCGGTAGATCGATCGAACGAGAAGACAAATACAATCACTCAATCTGTTGAAAATGCATCTCTAAATGAAGACCAACGAAGGAAGGCCATCTCCTCAACCAGTGCTTCTGGACCTCGGTTAGCTGTACCTGTCCTGTTTGTGCCTTTTATTTCATGAAAATAAAAATGTGTTTACGTTATGATTTAATTATGATGTAATACTGAATGATTCAGAATTAATGAATTAGTGATGTACCAAAAAATTAAAATAGGAAATAGCAACAAGCATTTAAAAAAAAGCTTAGGCCGGGGGTTATTCGTATTGTGAACGGATAGACTAGACGGGACTAAGCGCCACCCTACCAACCCGTGTCGTTTGTTGTTGTTTGTTGTCGTTTAATTAAACGATTTGTGGCGGTCACCGTCACAGTTCGTCACTGGACACGATGCTGCCTAACTTGCAAAGCCCCATTGACAAAAAGCAAGCCAACTGCACCGCTCACCGACCTAAGCCAATGTGGACTGTTCACTTTTTTGTATTTCAATTTCATCTCCATAAATTTGTAAATTGTTTTGGATATTTGCAGACCGATCAGCTGTTTGTTCTGGTCATCTGTGTCAGTTTGTCGGTTTTGTTTGGCCTCAAGTTTGTTCAGCATTTTCTTTTCACAGCCACAACATTGAATAAATTGCTGCACTCTGTTGAATTGTCATCATTACGATAGCGTGCCTTATTGACAATAAATTATAATTATTGTGCTGCTTTTATTGTTGCCTTCTGTGAGTCTTGTACCGAACTGGTGGCCAAAATGGATCAACACACGACTACTACAGGTAAACTTGTTTTCTATTTGTATTCTCTAAACCTAAATCATTTTCTCTATTTAGGACCACTAAATATGCCACTGATTGACCTCAAAACTACGTTTACCACTCGTTCTGCTGCTGTTCGTTCACGTATTCCTGTTGCCATTCCGTCTGCAGCAGCACGTGGTATACGAATCCTAATATTTTCGCTTTTGTATTACCATCTTCGAAGATCTATGAAGTTATTCCGTGGTAGTCGAATCCCACTACTGGATCGCTCTCAAATCACTGCTAAAACCAATAACGAGCCTCAAAATTTGAACAACAAGCCAAAGAAAAATCCTAAATCGAAATCTCGCACTCGTATATCACTGAAGTATAATAATAATAATAATAATAATACTATTCTCAAATTGAAAGCCTCCAAAACCCGAAAATCTTTATTAAAATATAACATAACTATAGGATTTTTAACAGACTATCCAAATGTAATTGAAACTTCTAAGAAATGTACCCAAACTTCTGCACCACCTTCAGAAGTAGTGAAGCGTCGTATTGCAGCTCCTTCTGGACCATCCAAATTACCACTACCCGAAATTGCTCGTAGTAACATCTCGAGATCGTCACAGTCCGTGATTGGATTAACCGAAGGTTCTTTGTTTGAAGAACTCGAATTTACCATACGAACCGATAATGGAGCTAATCAGTAAGTCCAATCAGAATTGCCGCTTTGGCTATAACTAAATAGTCATATTTATCATCTACAATTGTAATTGTTTTATTTAATAATAATTTAATCTCATTTTAATAGTACTAATAAATTGCTATAGCAATAACCAGAAAGTCGGTCTAATTGAGCAGTTCTTTGTCTACTCGAACGAATTCTTTTGGATCTCTTGGATCACCATCGCCATCATCTTGAGCAGCTCCTTTCTTGCCAGTTTGCTTGAAATGCAGTCCACGAATGTGCCGAAGTATGTGACCGCTATTGGCACTGGCATACGAACAGTCTGGCCATTTACAGTGATACGGCTTGGCGCCCTGATGGATTCGACTGTGACGCTTTAGGAGTGACCGAGTGCTGAAGCTTTTGTCACAGGTTTCACAGGGAAACTTTGAAGGTGGAGATGCAGTTTCGGGACGGTCAGCTTGGTGGTCCTTACTCGATTCGGTCCGTTGTCTCTTTACGGGCCGATTGGTTCCGCTCTGGTCTTCAGCATCTCCAGGATCTTCTCGTTTGACCGTGTTGGTAGTACCAACGCAACTTTCGACCACCAAAGTTCCTCCTTCTGGAAGACTATCAGTGGGGCGTGGCACTGATTTGATCGCGTAGTGAGTAGTCCTTTTGAGCAATTCAACGCTACTGTCCGAAGGCTCAACTTTGATGCTCGAATTCTTGATAATCTGCTGCTGCTTCTGTAATTCTGGTTCAATTGAAGAACGAACCACGGCTTGAGGATCACTCGAAGGCACAATCGAATCGTTAGCGCAACGCTTAACCGACGAATTCTGGTCTTGAGCCTGGTCAGAAGGCACTGATTTGACCTTGTTTTCTGGTGAAATAGTCGTCGATTCAGACTTGAGACCACCATTTGGAACCACCACCGAAGTTGTCGATGATGCTGCATCTTCTTCTTCTTGTTCTGGTTGCTGCACCGGAATGAGCAACTGTTTGACCTGTGCCACCAGTCCACCGAACATGTTCTCCACCGCTCGGTCCATTTCGAGTCCCATTTGGTGTCGCATCTGGTCCAACTCGAGTGCCACTTGTTGCTTCATCTCGCACTTCTTCACCTCAAAGAATGCGTCCAGGATGGAGTGCACCACCGTGGGCGAAAGGCCAACATTTAGAGCCATCATTATGCGAGAGACAGAGAACACGAAACAAATTAAACAGAAAGTTGCCAACTTACAAATATGAACTAATCGAGAAAAGAACAACCAAACTCGAATTCTCTTTTCTATTTTCGAATAGTAAACAGCAATTTTTTCTGCTTTATTTTAGTTTTTTCTTTTCAGAAAATGTCAAATCATCTCGTGATCGGTCCGAGCTTTGTGGCCATCGCGTTCTTGGCTTTCATCGGTGCGACTACTTCAAGCACTTATTTATTCATTTATGGCATTTATGCTTAAATCATCTTCGCAATCTCGAAATGATACTTTTTATCGATCGTGTTATAACACTGATGGAGTTCGCATCGATTTTGCTCAACTGGCGTCGGTCACCAGCTTGAATTTCTCATTTAGCTCTTATTCGTACAAAACTTCGTTCACAACGAAATCTCGAATCCCAACCTTCAAGTCCCTCCAACTAAGCACCATTTTCCCCAATGTGGAATCAGAGACATTTGACGTATTTTGCTGGTGTTGTTGGTTTTAATAAACTTTTATGTTGTTCGCAACATATTTGTGCTTTCAAAAATTCTTATTTTGAAATTGTTAAATGTTTATTACTCGAGTCAATTGCGTGACCATAATCTCAACTAGCCGAACTTGATAATAATAATAATAATAATAAAATTCATTGACAATATTTACTTAAGTTAGTCAACACACTTAGTTGTTATGATCATGATGGCTCGGCCTGGTCGCACGTTGTGTGGTGTGGATTGTTCGGTTGAGTATTCGCTTCGTTGCTATGTTTTGTGATTAGAATTAAGAGAACAAAATACTGAAGGGTTTTACGAGAGATGTAGTTTCTACATCCTTAATATATAAATAGGTCTTTCAAAGACAACCACTTCAAAAGGTTTCACAAAGGCAGCTTCCCATTCTGTCTCCAAATCAATAGTTTCTTTTACACTAATTTTCTTTAGTTGAGCACAGGCCTTCAATGGCTCAATCAACCGTTTTAGTCGTTGTTCACTTTGTTCTTTCGTTACACTATCGCCTACAAAAGAAAGTCCACAGACACGAGGAGAGGGAATTTCAATTTGAATTTGTTGAACAGATGGAAAGTGCTGATCCACTTTGAATGTTTCGGGAAAGCCTTTTTCTCTTGGAATAACAATGTACGACAAATCAACATTGTACTCCAATCTCAAGTGTTTCACTGAGAACACTGGAATTATTTGTTCATTACTTTCAATCGAATTCGTCCCATAAAAAGACAGAACTAAACTGTCCAATTGAGTCATTTGAGCCAAACAATTGATGTGCTTTACTGGAGAAATGTTGCGAGACTGTTTCATGTCCAAACTAATATGTTTTAAAAACCGAAAATTTGAGCAAAATCTCCGAAGAAAGCCCGTTTCAACGAACCAATTATAGCCACCATTACTTAATTCTGTAAATTTAGACGCAATTTCTCGTTCCAATTGCATAAAAGTTTCGAGTTGCTTTTGTTTCAGACAATCAGAATTATCTAGCAATTTGATTGATTTCAATTGCTTCAAAGCAGTTGCATCATAGTTGAGTAGTAAATGAACAATTTCTGATGCTCTTCCCTCTGCGTATATCTTGATACTCAAATGTGTTGAGTTTGGTGATGATTGATAAGTGTTTGAGTTGATTTGGCAGTTTAAATGAAGTCAGGCTTAAGTGTTTGAGCTAAGCAAGTAAATTGATTGCATCAACCAAGGCACGGCAAGCAGTGTGGTCCGTAATTTGAACCCTCAATTTTAGATAAACCAACTTTGATGATAATTTGTTGAGCAACTTTTGCACGGGAAATTGTTCTGGCTTCATTCTTCCTTTGTAATCGACAAGTTCAAGTGAGGATATGTTGGGAAAATAATCGACTACTGTGTTGTACATAAAGTGCTGCATGTATAACGTGTTTTGAATTTCAAGATCATACGAATAATGACCACAAATTTTGAGTTCAAGTTTGCTTCTTTGTTTACAGACACTCACACAGAGCAGACGGCGACAAACTTGACCCAAAAGAAGTTGGTCACGCAAGCTGAGTGGACCAAATATACCAAACAAACATGGATCCGGTAGGGTGGCGAGATTCGACATTGGGCTTTTGTGTAAAATTGAGAAATATAATATTATTGAAAATGCTAACAGAAATAAAATGATGAAATCAAACTTTAAACTTTACTACGTTTTATACAGCTGTAGCCGTACAACGAGGGCTGACCATTTAGATGAGTAGCAAAGAAGCTTTACATTGTATTGATGAGCGGGTAACTTAAAGTAAAATAATTATCTACCCACTTTTTGCGCAGCTGTTTAAAAAGCAGTTTTAAGGGCAAGTTTAAAGTTTGTTCTTTCGAAGGTGTGTGAATTTTTCTATAAATTTATTTATTCTTGATTAAGAAGCGTTTTATCCAGTTGGGAATTTTGTGGTGACGTCATTTGTAATGATTGTGCTGTTAGAGTTGTAGTACTACTTCTCATGTTACTTTACTGGATCTTTAATGGCCTCGAGTGTGGAGTGTGTGCAATGACAATCTGTGAGATTTGTACTCGACTTATCGATAGTGTAAATGTCCAGCTCTTGTTAGGGTAAATTACTTAATTAATCCCTAGTACTATATTGAAAAATTGGGACTTGTCTTTGTGACTATTCTAATCTTAAAAATGTCTTCTTTGATTACCGAGTGTTTTCATCACAATGTGAATAAATAATAATTTATGCTAAAAAGTCTATTTCACTAGAAATTATCTTGATTTACAATATATATCTGGTAAGATCACAATTTTGCACTGACTTTCATTGGCTATCCCGGGTGCACAGTTGAACAGTTCAAATCTCTGCTTGTAAGTGACCGGACAGGGTTCAACTTCAAAGAAAATTTTCTCCAATTGCCCATCGGCAAAACTGTCCATAAGTGAGTGAGAAAGCTTTTGTTTGCAGTAGGGCGATGCCCCATGAACGGCACTGGTGATGGTGTACTGTGCACATGGTGGACAGTCTCTGTGAATGTTGCTCAGTGGCCCTGCATATTCAACAGTGCCTGAAAAGACATGCTGACATCTGCACACAAGATTGCCATCTAGTATTAGATTACGCATTCGGGGAAATGCATAAGCAATCACAGCACACGCACTGCTGTTCACATGATTGTGCAACAGATTCGATGCACACAGGTGTAGTGTGTGTACGGAGGTGAACCGAAAGGCGGAAGTTTGTACAAAGTTGTTGTTCAAATGTGACCAAAATGATTGGTCTGTTGGGAAGTAACTGTCGTTTGAGTAATCAAGCCGTAAAGTGTGCAAATTATGACATATTCGGCCAAGTGAGCTAGCCAAAGTGTCCAAAGGGGTGCGAAAATACAGCAAATGAAGATGGCGCAAATTTTGAGGTGCGCACTTGCGATTGATCAAGTCGATTGATGTTGAACTCGCTGTCAGGTGGACCACTTGACCAAAGGTGTGCTGTGCAATATCGTGCACTATTTCACCATTGTACATATCCCAAAATCCAGACAATGTCAACTTGCGCAACGATACAAAGTTGCAACGAGCATGTTCATTTTGTTTCGGTTGAAATATTGGCTGAATAAGGGGCCTATTTGGGCCCAGGTAGTTGTACAGATGCAGTTCGGTCAGGTGAGACAGATCAAAGCGATGATATGAGGGAAAGAATCGTTTTGGATCGACACTTTTATCGTACAACACAAAACGTCGGAGTTGGGGTAGATGGGACGGCGATATGCGTGATAGTAATTGTTGGAGACATTCAGCATTTGCTTCCCTTTGACTGACAATTTCATTTTGATCTGTATACTGTTGTGGTCGAAAGAAAACAATCAATTCGACCAGTGTGCACTTCCAACCAGCTAAAAGGCGACTCACAGCCTCGATCTCTTGCTCCAAACAAACAAACATCAAGTTGAGTGACCGGATGTGAAGAAATTTGTTCAACAAACTTGCATTTTCGCTGTTGGACAAACAGTCGTTTCGGGTTAGTTGTAGATGGTAGTTACGAGCCGCAATGCGCACTTCATTGGAGCAGGTTTGAATGAAATGATACAGAAATTGGTGCGATTCAAGCCGTAACAGTTCGCCCGTCTCATCTGACCGACCATCGTAGTGTGGCCCCTGCAGAATCAGTGATTTAATGCGTCGACATGAGCACTGGTGTAGTGTACGCCATCGGAGACACGCCAATTGAATGCGCTGGATTTGGTCAGTCAGTGAAATTGACCGAAATATTGCCAAAATACAGTCGTCTGGTAGATTGATGAGTTTGGTGACCATTTTCGAGTTGCCAATTCAACGGGAGTGGAGGTGTTGGATTATTGAATTGTTAACGTTTATATTAGTAAGAGATACTGGTCACTTGAAAAAGCAGCCGATCAGGCTGAAGACTGAAGAAACTAAAGAGGAAGAGGAAGAAGGGGACTGATGATTAATACCACAAATGTGTTTGTTTGTAGGGTAGAAGTAGTTTTAGTATGTTTTAACTCAACAGGTGGCCTTCTCAACTCTCGTCCAAATTCGCACAGCTGTACATTGCATTTTGCACTATAAGGACACGTTTGTGCCAATTGTGTTCCTAACTATGAAAAGAGATTTATTTACAATACATTGAACATTGATCCTCAAGGTTGAGTATAACACTGTCGTATATGCAGACAATTTTGTTGTTTTAAAAGTTAGTTAGTTCACCAACAACGTGTTACGAAATTGTTGAACATTTAACTGCACTCCTCGGATAAATGAAATCCTTTTATTATGATTCGTGTGAGATTCGTCTTGGACTGTTTTGTTTTGTTTTTTTGTCACTGCCACAAAGTTTGCATGGATATTGTGATGGCTGTGAAGAAATTGTAATAGGCGTGATCTGATCCATGCATCCATTTGTAATACTATTAATACTTTTGTATCTTTTATTTGATAATAAAAACGTGTTTACGCTATAAATTATCTTGATTTGCTTATTTATTTAGTATTTGATTGATGATCCCGAAAATCACCAACAGCAAAAAGCTTACGCCGGGGGTTATTCGCTATTGTGAACGGAGACTGTGACGGGACTGGACCACCGCTGGATGTACCAGGCACCACCCTACCACCCACATTGCCTTGTACAGTTTGAGAGTTTTAAATCTACAAGGCCAAGTTGCACATGCAGATTGTTGAAGGGGGTGAGGGCCGAGGCCCAGTGAAGGAAGTTGTTGGAAGGGCAAAGCCCAAGTTGGTTTTCTGGTTTTAGCTTAAGAGAATTATCGTCAAAAGCCACCAGTACTAGGTCCGCAACAAGGCAGAACCTAGTTAGAGTCGTCGTCGTTGGTTTTGAACATTGCAGATTGCATATCATGCAAATGTTCATCTGCGCTCACGTTCTAGAAGCGTCGCAGTTATTGAGGAGGTTTTGTTGTTTGTTTGTGGTGGTCACCGTCACAGTCCGACACACGACACGATGCTGCCTAACTTGCAATGCCCCAGTGACAAAGCAAGCCAAACCACTGCACCGCTCACCGACGTAAGCCAATGTGGACTGTTCACTACTTGTATTTCTATCTAAATCTTATCAAAGACGATTTCTACCTGAATGGCTTTTGCAGAAATGTTTGTTTTGATTTTCGGACTGATCACTGATCAGTGATCAGCTGTTTAGTTTTTTGCTCGTCCACTCTGTTTGTCATTTGTGTGAGAATACCTTCTTTATCTTGTTTTGTTATTTGTCTCGAGTTTGTTGTTTTCGGTTTGTTTCACTATACCACAAAGTTGAATGGCTGTTGAATTATTATCATCGTAGCCATCACATGTGTCTTATTTGTGTTTGTTCCTATTGACCTCTGTGAGTCTTATACTGAACTGGTGACCAAAAATGGATCACAAAACTCACGTAAACTTGGTACTTTCTCATGGTATTTCTTGAGCTAATTATTATTAACTTTCTTTTTTATTGATTATTTCTCGATTATTTAGGACAAATAAATATGGGCTATTGATTAAATTTAAAACTCCGTTTACCAGAAGCATCATCACCGAATCCTAATGTTCTTTTCGTTTTTGTGTCAACTGACTTGCATTTCTTATGTTGTTCCCTGGTTGTTGTTCCTCTTATCCTACGTAGGATACTGCTCGATTGCTTTCAAATCACCACTAAAACCAGTGATGAGTCTCAAAATTTTTGAGTTAAAATCCTAATATGTTTAAGAAAGGTCAAAAATCAAAGTGTTTCACTCGTGTTATCACCGAAGTATCGTATTGTGATTCACAATTGAAACGTCTAAAATAAGGAAATCTTTAGAACTCCGCCTGAATCGTTAGAATCTTCAAACAGAAGTGTGCTCTGATATTTGTATGTATACTCGACATATTGAAAGTAAGTGTCCAACTCTTGTTATTATTAGTAATCAACCAAAATAATTCACAGGTCCCGCGTTCGGCTATCTACAAGGCATCGGTGATTTGAGTTACGGGCGCGGACACAGAGACAAGTACCTCGATGTTCCAGTGCCATACGCGAAATCGCTAGAAGCGAAGTCATTGCCACAGGTCATGGATATTGTGATGGCGGTGAAGAAACTGAACGAGCTGTGAGTGGCCTGATGAATGATCAATCTATTTATGTATTTATAACTTTTTGTGTCTTTTATTTGATAATAATAAAAATGTGTTTACGCTTATGATTTGAAGAATTGATGAACCAACCAAAAAGCTTACGCCGGGGGTTATTCGCTATTGTGAACGGAGACCATGACGGGACTGGACCACCGCTGGACATTGTCCAGGCACCACCCTACCACCCTTACAGCCCTTTTTATTAACGGGTAAGGTTCCCGGGTTATTGATGTCTGGTTTCAACTTTGCAGACACTGCGTCATGCAAAGCCACCAGCACTAGGTCCGCAACTAGGCAGAACCGTAGTCGTCGTTTCAGTCATTTGTTGTTGCAGTTTGTGGTGGTCACCGTCACAGTCCGACACACGACACGATGTTGCCTAACTTGCAATGCCCCATTGACAAAGCAAGCCAAGCCACTGCACCGCTCACCGACGTAAGCCAATGTGGACTGTTCATTGCTTGTATTTCTACTATGATCTTCAGCTGAACGTCTTTTGCAGAAATATGTTTGTTTTGAAATTTTCGGATCGATCAGCTGTCTTGCTCGTCCACTCTGTGTCAGTGTACAAGTGAATGTCTTTGAGGTTGCCTCAAGTTTGTTGTTTTTGTTCTGTTTGTTTCACTACGATAAAGTTGGATAAGCATCTGTCCTCTGTTGAATTGCCATCGTCGTAAACAGCACGTTCCTTATTTGCAAAGGTGTTTGTTTCTATTGACATCTGTGAACCCGGAACATTATACCCGAACTGGTGCCCAAAATGGATTCAAAACCTTCAAACGCACGTAAACTTGTTTTCTCTTAGTATTACTTAAACTCTAATTATTTCTCTATTATTTAGGACAACTAAATATGCCACTGATTAGCATTCAAAACTCCGTTTACCATCATAAGAATCTCCGAATGTTTTTGTTTTTGTGTGTTATCTTCTATGAAGCTGTTCGCTGGTAATCGAATCCCGCTGCTGCTGGATCGTTTTCTTCTTTCTTCTTTCTTTGACCACAACAAAAGCCAATATTATGAGATTCACAATTCGTTCAGGCCAAAGAAAAATCCCAAATCAAAGTCTCGCACTTGAAGTATCGTTCTGAGATTGAAAGCATCCAAAACCAGATAATCTTTTTATCGATCCACCATAATCATAGGATCTTTAATGGTCTCGATCGGGAGCGTACGCTGGCAATTGTGACCTTTGTACTCAATATATATTGAAAGTAAGTGTCCAACTCTTGTTATTATTAGTAGTAATCATCCAAAATAAATAATTCGCAGGTCCCGCATTCGAACTATCTAAAAGGCCCAGTGATTCGAGTTATGGCTGCCGACTTGCCAATGCCCACAGAACAAGGATATACTGTGATGGCGGTGAAGAAACGAGTTATGAGTGATCTGATTAATCCATTTGTATTACTTTTTGTGTCTCTGTATACAATGATGTCTTTTACATGGTGACAAATAAAAATGTGTTTACTTTATTATTATTCATTCAATGATGAGCCAAAAAGTAGAATAGAAAAGCAGCACCAACAACAAAAAGCTTACGCCGGGGGTTATTCGCTACTGTGAACGGAGACTGTGACGGGACGGAACCACCGCTGGTCATGTACCAGGCACCACCCTACCACCCTTTCCTTAGTACATTTGACTTGGTTTGAACTTGGAGGTAAGGTTACAGAAGGGCAAAGCCCAAGTTTGTTGTCGGGTTGGTTTTAACTTTACAGAGCGCAAGTCATGCAAAGCCACCATCACTCTAGGCCTACTCACAGCTAGACCTAGAGAAACCGACAATGGTTGATCGTTGATTACAGTTTGTGGTGGTCACCATCACAGTCCGACACTCGACACGATGCTGCCTAACTTGCAATGCCCCAGTGACAAAACAAGCCAAACCACTGCACCGCTCACCGACGTAAGCCAATCCAACTCGATCATTGCTTATATTTCGATTATGTTCTCCAGCTGAACGTCTTTTGCAGAAATAGCTTTGTTTTGATATTTTCAGATCGATCAGCTGTTTGCTATTTGCTCGTCCACTCTGTGTCAGACTCTGACTGAGAGTATAAGAATGTCTTTTAGGTTACTTTGTTTTGCCTCGAGTTTGCTATTTTCGGTTTATTATTTATCTCTACCACAAAGTTATACAAGTTCCTGTACTCTGTTGAATTATTATCATCGTAACCATCACGTGTGCCTTATTTGTGTCTGTTCCCATTGACATCTGTGAGTCTTATACCCGAACTGTTGTCCAAAAAGGATTGTAACCTTACAAAACTCACGTAAACTTAATTTCTCTTTATATTTCTTAAATTAAATGTATTTCTCTATTTAGGACAACTAAATATGCCACTGGTTAACTTCAAAACTCCGTTTGCCAGCAGCATCACCGAATCCTAATATTTTTGTTTTTGCGTCATCTCCTATGAAGTTGTTCTCTGTCGTAGTCGTACCCCATTTCTTGCTGAGTTGCTGGTTCTCTCCCATTTCGGTAAAATGATTTCACTATTAAAATTTTCAATAGTGAGCCTTTAAATTCAAACAGCCCAAAGAAGTCTTTCAAATCGAAATCTCGCATTCGTGTATCACTGAAGTATTATTCGACTCGACTTATTATTATTGAAAGTAAGTGTCCAACTCTTGTTATTATTACATTATTATTTTTATAGTAACCTAATCATGCAAAATAATTCCTAGGTTCCGCATTCGACAATCTACAAGACCCGGTGATTCGAGTTACGGGCGCGGTCTTGCTAATTGCAAATGCAAAATCGCTTGAAGCGAACAAGGATATTGTGATAGCTTATACCGAATTCTGTTATAAGTTATAACTGTTGACAAGTTGTACTGATGTTTAAAATAGATCATAACACGAATACTACAGGTAAACTTGTATTTCTCTAAATTTCTCTTTATTACTATTACTAATTACTATTGACTAAACTAAATCATTTTCTCTGTTTAGAACAACTAAATAACGGACAACGGATTGACTTCAAAACTCTGTTTACCAACATCAGCCGAATTGTATGATTGTTTTTGTTTCATCTTCTTGAATAAAGCCCTATTTTTGGTAAACCGAAACCGGCTATGAAGCTGTTCTCTCTGGTAGTCGTACACCACTGCTGGATCGCTCCAATTCACTACTAGCCAATAGTGAGCCTCTGTCGACAGACAACCCACAAACATTAATGTCACCACCAAAACAACTCTCCTCCAACTATTGTCTTATGATTACACCTCTTTACTGTGTCCCAAGTGAGCAACTCTAGTGATCACTATTCAGTCGACAAGCTTAATTATTAATTAATTAATAATTTCGTTTGTAAAAGTTTGTTTACCTCTGTGATCGTTGGACTGTACGATGAGCCAGAGAAACGGCCCGTGGTTAAGCTACTTGAAGGGGAGAAGGATGATTTGAGCCATCGATTCTTTGAGAATGTCGTTATGGATTTACTAGTAAGTGTGGTGATTACTTAGTTCACTCTAATCGTTTTTTTATTCCAAACAGAACCTCCCCTGGCCATCTAACTTCGATCAAATGGTTTCAAAAGTATCTCACCAATCTGATCTTCGAACCTGAACTAGACGAGCTTGTTTTATTATTTCTTCATCAAAATCACTCGAACATCTTCTCCAATCTGATCTATACTCCTTACATTTACCGTGTAATTCACCAAATTGAGGCCTTCCTCAGACAGTAACACTCTGCTATGAGCCGAGCCGATCGATACCGACCGTATTCAAATGGGTCAAATGTGTGGCATTTCAGTCTAATTTCCGATATGCATCTCCGCCAATCTCGTACCATCCGAATTCTTTTTTACCGTTCGGTATGATTTTATCGAGACAACTTTGAGGCTGTACAACTGGGCGTACACGAGTATGATCATGTGGCGAACTAATCCAACGATCGAGGCTCGTATGTCCGATGTGCTGGATATGAACTGTCACTTCAGGTGACTTCACTGGGAATCGATTTGAAACGGATGAACCAAGATCTCTCTGTGCATCAAAGTGATACATCACGTATGTTTAATATGCATTACGAATTAAGTTATTCTATACAGAACACTTTCAACAGTTCCAGAATTCAATTCGATTGGTTCTACAAAACGGTTCAAGATTCTCTTTTATTACTGGACAAACAAAATTGAACCAGAACAGCTCCAACGACGAACTAACCAAAACTCTTTTGGTCAAATCAATTACCGATTTACTCTGCCAAACACCATACCTGCCAGTGGCTGCCACCAACAAAGTGGAACAATCGAGTTGTACCGCTCATTTTGTCTCAACTGCGCATATGTTCTCCAGGTTTTGGTATCTTTTTCTTTTATATATAATTTACAATTAATTCAATAAATTCTACTACCTACTACCTAGGTCTTGTTTCGTGACCTTTAATTTGAATTTTCGAGTCTAGTCATAGCTAGCTGTGATCATGATATCAGTCTACTCGACCCTTGACCTCTCTATTATCAAAGCGTTTTCGCGTGTAGTAAAAGAAAGAAAAAACTCAAACCAACATACAACTCACAAACTTCGAATATAATAGTACGCCTGGCCAAACAACATTCTCGACCTCGTCCCATTGGGCGGCCCAGATAAGTCCGACAAATGACCTTTGCATTGATTATCTTAAGATTACAATTGCATGCATGGGCACAGATGTTGTGTTCTGTTGATGTGTGTTTATAAAAGAGCACTTTCTGAGCAACTTTGAGTTACTACTTTGAATTTGCCTATCGCTCTCGGTTTCAACATTTGCCATATCCACTAATTGGTCGTTTCATCTCCAACTGAACCTCATCATCATCACCATGGCCCAATTGGTCCATCTCCACATGGACATTCTCATCTACCTGTTCAACACAAACTTTTCTCTTCCCGAACTATTCCATTTGCGTGCCCTCAATCGTCACCTTCTCTCACTCATTTAGTACTGTTTAAGTGCACGAAAGTCCTTGAAACTGTTTTGGTCCTTCCGAGAGATTGAACTCTACTCCACCACCCTGTACACTCACATGCTGCACGATGATCGATCACTGCGGCTGAAAACCCAATTCAGTGACGATCTCATTTTGAATCGATCCAAATTGAGTCACTCGACTGTGGCTCGGCTGGCGGAGCTGTTTCCCAGCCTGGAGCATCTGCTCATCTTCACCAGTGGCACCTACTCTAGTCCATTCAACCCACAAAATCCCACACAGAGTGCTGAGCACTATCCATTCTTGCCCTATCTAATCTCACGTTGGTCCAAGTCGTTGCGCCATCTTTCCCTATTTGGCAAATTCAATGCACTTCCGGGCACAAAGGCTCATCTTGTGAGCGAAATCTGTTCGGTCATAAGCAGCCAGCTGTCCCGCCTGAAGAGTCTCGATCTCTGTTCGGAACTAATGTTTGTCTACTATGATCAAGCCACCAGAACAGCGTCCAACATTGTTCCAGTCGATCAGCTTTGCAATTCGCCTTTACTGTTCCAGCTCGAACGATTCTATTGGTCACTCTGGGCGTACGATGAGAAGGTGCATCTACAAGTGCTGCGCAGCCTAGGTCCAGCCTGTGCGAGATTACTCCTGTTTGATGTGGAAAGCAATGCACAAAATGATGAGATCATTTGTCGCACTCTGGAACATCACATTAAGACCATCATCACCGAGCATGAGTTGTATTAGTAGTATCACTCATTTGACAATCCATTTGAAGGTCCATCATCGGAAGTGTGCTTCAATCTTATCTTGCTTCAAAGGTCTTGCTCCACCTGACAAGAGAGTTGTGAGAATTGTGAGAGTCAATAAATAGATTTGTTTTGATATTTTGCGATCAGCTGTTTTTGCTTTTGCTCGTTCACTATCTGTATGTTGTCAATTTTCAAATGTCTCCTTTCGGTAACCGAAATTCGGTTAGATTGTTTTGTTTGGCCTCAAGTTTGTTCTCAGCATTTTCACAACCACAACATTGAATCATAAGTTCCTGCACTCTGTTGATCATCATCATTACGATCGCGTGCTTTATTGACAATAATAAGTTTTTGTGTTGCTTTTACTTGACTCTGACTTGTGAGTCTTGTATACCGAACTGGTGGCCAAAATGGATCGACACACTAATACTTCAGGTAAACTTGTTTTCTCTTGGTATTCTCTAAACCTAAAATAAATTTCTTTATTTAGGACAACTAGATATGCCACTGATTAACATCAAAACTCCGTTTACAACTCGTTCTGTCCTGCTGTTCGTTCACCGATTCCTGTTTGTCTATTCCGTCAGCAGCACTGAATGCTTTATTGTTTTCGTTTTTGTGTCATCTCCTATGAAGCTATTCCCTGGTAGTCGAATCTCAATACTGAAACGCTTCCAATTCACTACTAATAATAATGAATCTCAAAATTTGATCACCTAATCAAAGAAAAACTCAAAGTCTCGCACTCGCGTGTATCACTGATGTATTGAGTTGTGATGTGATCCATCCTGGACCATCCATTTGTATTTATTACTTTTTTGTGCCCTTTATATTTCATTAAATCAAAAATGTGTGTACGTTATGATTAACGAATGAATAATATTCGCTATGTACCCAAAATAAACGAAATAGAAATGGCAGCAAATACAAAAAGCTTACGCCGGGCGTTATTCGTTATTGTGAACGGAGACTGTGACGGGACGGAATCCACCGCTGGCATACACACCAGGCACACAACCCTTCGCATAGTACATTTGAATTTTAGTACCAGGTAGAGTTTTCTGCATTTAATATCTGCAGAGAGCAAGATAGCATCTCTATATGCCTGCTCATGGCTAAGGCTAAAGTCGTTGTATTGTTGTCAAGGAGATCGTTGTTGTCGTTCAGATTGGCGATCGTTGATTACGTTTTGTGGTGGTCACCGTCACAGTCCGACACACGACACGATGCTGCCTAACTTGCAATGCCCCAGTGACAAAGCAAGCCAAGCCACTGCACCGCTCACCGACGTAAGCCTCTGTGGATTGTTCAATGCTTAAATTTCAACTATGATCTCCAGAAATTGGTTTGTTTTGATATTTTGCGATCAGCTGTTTTCTTTTGCTCGTTCTTTGTACATCTTCAACGGTCTCCTATCCGTTATGTTGCTTTGTTTGGCATCGAGTTTGTTCTCAGCATTTTCTTTTCACAACCACAACATTGAATAAGTTCCTGCACTCTGTTGAATTATCATCATGAGCATCATTACGATAGCGTTATTGACAATAATAAATTACTGTGTTGCTTTTATTATTGCCATCTGTGAGTCTTGTACCAAACTGGTGGCCAAAATGGATCAATACACGAATACAACAGGTAAGCCTGTTTTCTATTAGTATTCTCTAAACCTAAATCATTTTCATTATTTAGGACAACTAAATATGATACCACTGATTGACCTCAAAACTCCGTTTATCACTCGTTCTGCTGCTAGCATGCTGTTCGTTCACGTATTCCTGTGACCATCCCGTCAGCAGCAGCACCGAATCCTAATATTTTCGCTTTTGTATTACCATCTTCTATGAAGATATTCCCTGGTAGTCGAATCCCACTACTGGATCGCTCTCAAATCACTTCTAAAGTCAATGATGTATATCAAAGTCACATGCCAAAAAAAAGTCTCAAATCAGTCTCGCACTCGCATATCTCTAATGTATAGTACTATGGTCAACTTGAAAGCCTCCAAAACCCGAAAATCTTTATAAAATCCACCAGAATTGTAGGATCTTTAACAACCGATTCGAATGTACCTGAAACTTCTGCACCACCTTCAGTATATGAAACAGTAGTGAAGCGTCGTATTGCAGCTCCTTCTGGACCATCCAAATTACCACTACCCGAAATTGCTCGAAGTAACATCTCGAGATCGTCACAGTCCGTAATTAGCCGAAGGTTCTTTGTTTGAAGAACGAACCGCTAATGGCAACGCTAATCAGTAAGTCCAATCAGAATAGTAGCCTTGGCTAAAAACTAAATAATCATGTTTATCATCTACAATTGTAATTGTTTTATTTAATAATCAATTTAATCTCATTTTAATAGTAATGATAAATTGCTATAGCAATAACCAGAAAGTCGACCTAGTTGAGCAGTTCTTTGTCTACTCGAACGAATTCTTTTGGATCTCTTGGATCACCATCATCTTGAGCAGCTCCTTTCTTGCGAGATTGTTTGAAGTGCAGCCCACGAATGTGACGAAGTATGACACTACTGTCCGCACTGACATACGAACAGTCTGGCCATTTACAGTGGTACGGCTTGGCGCCCTGATGGATTCGACTGTGACGCTTTAGATTATCCCGTTTGGTGAAGCTTTTGCCACAGGTTTCACAGGGAAACTTTGAAGGTGGAGATGCAGCAGTTTCGGGACGGTCAGCTTGGTGGTCCTTACTCGATTCGGTCCGTTGTCTCTTCACGGGCCGATTGGTTCCGTCTTCAGGGTCTCCAGACTCTTCTCGTTTGACCGTGTTGGTATCAACGCAACTTTTGACCACCAAAGTTCCTCCTTCTGGAACACTGGGGCGTGGCACTGATTTGATCGCGTAGTGAGTAGTGCTTTTGGGCAATTGAATGCTATCCTGAGACTCAACTTTGATGCTCGAATTCTTGATAATCTGCTCTTGCAATTCTGGTTCAGTTGAAGAACGTACCACGGCTCGATTCTTTGCGACAGGATCACTCGAAGGCGCAATCGAATCGTTAATGCAACGCTTAACCGACGAATCTTCATTTGGGCTCTGGTCTTTGGCTTGATCTGAGGGACGTGGCACTGATTTGACCTCGCTTTCTGGTGAAGTGGTCTTCGATTCAGACTTGTGGCCACCACCACCATTTGGGACTATCACCGAAGTTGATGGATCTTCTGCTTGCACCGGAATGAGCAACTGTTTGACCTGTGCCACCAGTCCACCGAACATGTTCTCCACCGCTCGGTCCATTTCGAGTCCCATTTGGTGTCGCATCTGGTCCAACTCGAGTGCCACTTGTTGCTTCATCTCGCACTTCTTCACCTCAAAGAATGCGTCCAGGAAGGAGTGCACCACTGTGGGAGAAAGGCCAACATTTAGAGCCATCATTATGCGAGAGACAGAGAACACGAAACAAAATGAACCGAAAGTTGCGAACATCAACTTACATCTATGAACTAATCAAATAGAACAAAAACAACCAAACTCGAATTCTCTTTTCTATTTTCACGTGTTGACTTGTTTAACTTTACTTCAACTTCAACTTGCCAGCCTCTCTCTCTGGTTAGTGTCATTTTACTAAAATGATTTTAGTTTCTGTTTTCGAATAGTAAACAGCAATCTTTTCTGCTTCATTTTAGTTTTCTCTTTTCAGAAAGGTAAGCTTGTTTTCTATTAGTATTCTCTAAACCTAAATCATTTTCTCTATTTAGGAAAACTAGATATGCCACTGATTGACCTCAAAACTCCGTTTACTACTCGTTCTGTTGCTGTTCGTTCACGGATTCCTGTGGCTGTTCCTTACGCAGCACTGAATGCACTTAATGTTTTCGTTTTTGTGTCATCTCAACTATGAAGCTATTCCCTGGTAGTCGAATCTCACTACTGAATCGCTCCCAAGTCACTACTAATAATAATGAATTTCAAAATTTGCTCAAAAAAATTAAAGAAAAATGTCCAAAATCAGTCTCGCACTCGAGTGTATCACTCGATGTATCGAGTTATGAGTGATGTGATTCATCCATTTGTATTTATTGTGCCTTTTATTTCATGAATATAAAAATGTGTTTACCTTATGATTAAATAATTAATATATTAATTAATGAATGAATATATTCGTGATGAGCCAAAAAAATAGAAAATTGAACAAATGCAAAAAGCTTACGCCGGGGGTTATTCGTTATTGTGAACGGAGAATGTGACGGGACGAAACCCACCGCTGGACTTTATCCAGGCACACAACTCTAACACCCTTCCGCCTAGTAAATTTGGATTTGAGTCTCCTGCATTTAATATCAGCAGGAGGGCAAGGCTCAACTTTGTAGGCCTGCTCACTGTTAAGGCTAGAGTGGTCGATTTTGGGTTTTGTTCGGTCAAGGTAATTGTTGTCGTTCAGATTGGCGATCGTTGATTACGTTTTGTGGTGGTCACCGTCACAGTCCGACACACGACACGATGCTGCCTAACTTGCAATGCCCCATTGACAAAGCAAGCCAAACCACTGCACCGCTCACCGACGTAAGCCAATGTTGATTATTTAATGCTATAATTTCAACTATTATCTCCAGAAATTGGTTTGTTTTGACATTTTGCGATCAGCTGTTTGCTTTTGCTCGTTCTCTCTTTGTACATCTTCAACTGTCCCCTGTATCGGTTAGGTTGTCGGTTTTGGTTTTACCTCGAGTTTGTTCTCAGCATTTTCTTTTCACAATCACAACAGTCGAATAAGTTCCTGCACTTTATTGAATCATCCTCATATGATATCATCATTACGATCGCGTGCCTTGTTGACAATAACAAGTTATTGTGTTGCTTTTATTTGCCTCTCTGTGAGTCTTGTTTGTCCGAACTGGTGGCCAAAATGGATCGTCACACCAATACTACAGGTAAACTTTCCTTTTAGCTTGTTTTCTTTTAGTATTCCCTAAACTAAAATCAATTTCTCTATTTAGGACAACTAAATATGGCACTGATGGACTTCAAAACTCTGTTTACTACTCGTTACTGCTGCTGTTCGTTCACATATTCCTGTGGTCATTTCTTCAGCAGCACCTAATATTTTCGCTAATAAAGGATATGAGCAGAAGGAATGCCCAAATGGATTGACCAAATTGAAATTTAGAATGAACATTTTCCATCTCAACTTGTCAAGCTCTTTCCCAACATTGCGAATCTATTGCTATGGACCTGCCTTTGAGTGTTATTCTCTTGTGTACTTCCTCGTTTGGACTCGTTCACTACTTTGTCGATTACATTTAGCCGTGACACTTCAAGCATTGATGATACAATCCAACTACTCAAACTGATCAATTCGTGCGTCTCACTGAAACAACTCGACATTCGAGCTCAAATCTACTATATTGTATTGTTCAATGTCAATTCTTGCATCAACCTTGGCTCGTATAGAGCACTTTTCTTATTTGAGTTATGAGCTTTCACTTGTTGGTCACTTTGGCTTGAATTGCTCACGAGTTTTATTTCTCGATTTTGAATTGAAAACCAACTTTTACCAATGGCACATCATCAACGGTCAATGGCTGGCCAATTTGACTCACATCTATCTCAGATATGTTTGTGAGCTCGATCGTGTGATTGACTATTTCAGCAAACATGCAGTCGCGCTGCAAATGATGCGCCTGGAAGTTGATTTTTGTTGATATTTTATCAATAATTCTGACTCCTTTCTTGTTCTAGTTTTACGGTGAAATGACTCGAATCACTCCTCAACTGATTGGCCAACTTTCCAGACTGAAGCACTTGACCGAACTTGAACCGAGTTTGCTTTGAGTTGCCTCGACTGGATCAGGCTCGTCGCCATTTGCAATTGGCTCGGCTTGTTTCACTGCGAATCTGTACTTTATCGATCACAGAATTGGTCCATTGCACTCATTGTACCGAACTGGTGGACAAAATGAATCAACACACGAATACTACAGGTAAACATGTTTTCTATTAGTATTCTCTAAACTAAAATCAATTTCTCTATTTAGGACAACTAAATATGCCACTGATTAACCTCAAAACTCCGTTTACTACTCTTTCTGCTGCTGTTCGTTCACGTATTCCTGTGGCCATTCCCTTGGTAGCAGCACCGAATCCTAATATTTTCGCTTTTGTATTACCATCTCCTATGAAGCTATTCCCTGGCAGTCGTATTCCACTACTGGATAGCACCCAAATCACTACTAAAGCCAATAACGAGCCTCAAAATTTGAACAACAAATCAAAGAAAAATCCTAAATCGAAATCTCGCACTCGTATATCACTGAAGTATAATAAAAAATAATAATACTATTCTCAAATTGAAAGCCTTCAAAACCCGAAAGTCTTTATCAAAATCCACCAGAATTGTAGGATCTTTAACAGACGATCCAAATGCACCTGGAACTTCTAAGAAATGTACCCAAACTTCTGCACCACCTTCAGAATATGAGACAGTACACTATTGTGAAGCGTCGTATTGTTAATCGTATCGTTCAATCAGAATTGCCGTAATTATTTTTATTTAATAATAATTTAATCTCATTTTAATAGTAATAAATAGTAAATTGCTAATAACCAGCAAGTCGGCCTAATTGAGCAGTTCTTTGTCTACTCGAACGAACTCTTTTGGATCTCTTGGATCACCAGCATCTTGAGCAGCTTCTTTCTTGCGAAATTGTTTGAAGTGCAGCCCACGAATGTGACGAAGTATGACACTACTGTCCGCACTGACATACGAACAGTCTGGCCATTTACAGTGGTACGGCTTGGCGCCCTGATGGATTCGACTGTGACGCTTTAAATGTCCTCGAGTGACAAAGCTTTTGCCACAGGTTTCACAGGGAAACTTTGAAGTAGGAGTTTCGTGTCGGTCAGCTTGGTGGTCCTTACTCGATTCGGTCCGTTGTCTCTTCACGGGGCGATTGGTTCCGTCTTCAGGATCTCCAGACTCTTCTCGTTTGACCGTGTTGGTATCAACGCAACTTTCGACCACCAAAGTTCCTCCTTCTGGAAGACTAGTGGGACGTGGCACTGATTTGATCGCGTAGTGAGTAGTACTTTTGGGCAATTGAATGCTATCCTGAGACTCAACTTTGATGCTCGAATTCTTGATAATCTGCTCCTGCAATTCTGGTTCAGTTGAAGAACACACCACGGCTCGATTCTTTGCGACAGGATCACTCGAAGGCGCAATTGAATCGTTAATGTAACGCTTAACCGACGAATCTTCATTTGGGCTCTGGTCTTTGGCATGGTCTGAGGGACGTGGCACTGATTTGATCTTGCTTTCTGGTGAAGTAGTCTTCGATTCAGACTTGTGGCCACCACCACCATTTGGAACTATCGCCGAAGTTGATGGATCTTCTGCTTGCACCGGAATGAGCAACTGTTTGACCTGTGCCACCAGTCCACCGAACATGTTCTCCACCGCTCGGTCCATTTCGAGTCCCATTTGGTGTCGCATCTGGTCCAACTCGAGTGCCACTTGTTGCTTCATCTCGCACTTCTTCACCTCAAAGAATGCATCCAGGATGGAGTGTACCACCGTGGGAGAAAGGCCAACATTTGGAGCCATCATTATGCAAGACAGAGAACACGAAACAAAATGAACGAATCGAAAGTAGCCAACATCAACTTACATCTATGAACTAATCGAAAAGAACAACAACCAAACTCGAGTTCTCTTTTCTATTTTCACGTGTTGACTTGTTCAACTTTACTTTACAACTTTACTTTATTGCCAGTATTTGTCACTTTCCGGAGGTGAGGTCTGAAAATTGTTGAATTGCAATTAGTTGGATTGCCAGTCATTATCACTTGACTTACCTCATCATTTAGACCAGTCGTTGAATTTGTAGAGTTCTCGGAGGCATTGACACACACAAAAGTGAGCAAAATTACATGAACAACAAAAGTTTTTTCAGCTCTTTCTGCTGCTGTTCGTTCACATATTCCTGGAGCCATTCCCTTGGCAGCAGCACCAAATCCTAATATTTTCACTTTTGTATTACCATTTTATATAAAGCTAATTCCCTGGCAGTCGAATCTCACTACTGGATCGCTCGCAAATCGCCACTAAATTCAATAATAACGAGCCTCAAAATTTGAACAACAAATCAAAGAAAAATCCTAAATCAAAGTTACGCACTCATGTATCACTGAAGTATAATAATGATACTTTGATCAAATTGAAAGCCTTCAAAACCCGAAAATCTTTAACAAAAATCCACCAGAATGTAGGATCTTTTAAAGCCGATTCGAATGTACCTGGAACGTCTAAGAAATGTGCCCAAACTTCTGTACCACCTTCAGTATATGAGACAGTAGTGAAGCATCGTATCGTCCAATCAGAATTGCCGTAATTATTTTATTTAATAATCAATTTAATCTCATTTTAATAGTAATATAATAAATTGCTTATAGCAATAAAGTCCAGAAAGTCAGCCTAATTGAGCAGTTCTTTGTCTACTCGAACGAACTCTTTTGGATCTCTTGGATCACCATCACCACCATCTTGAGCAGCTCCTTTCTTGCCAGTTTGCTTGAAATGCTGCCCACGAATGTGTCGAAGTATGTGACTACTGTCGGCACTGACATACGAACAGTCTGGCCATTTACAGTGGTACGGCTTGGCGCCCTGATGGATTCGACTGTGACGCTTTAGGTGTGTCCGAGTGCTGAAGCTTTTGTCACAGGTTTCACAGGAAAACTTTGAAGAAGGAGATGCAGCAGTTTCGGGTCGGTCAGCTTGGTGGTCCTTACTCGAATCGGTCCGTTGTCTCTTCACGGGGCGATTGGTTCCGTCTTCAGGGCCTCCAGACTCTTCTCGTTTGACCGTGTTGGTACTAATACCAACGCAACTTTTGACCACCAAAGTTCCTCCTCCTGGAACACTGGGGCGTGGCAGTGATTTGATCGCGTAGTAAGTAGTGCTTTTGGGCTTTTCAACGCTATCCGAAGGCTCAACTTTGATGCTCGAATTCTTGATAATCTGCTGCTGCTTCTGTAATTCTGGTTCAGTTGAAGAACGTACCATGGCAGGATCATTCGAAGGCGCAATCGAATCGTTAGTGCAACGCTTAACCGACGAATTCTGATCTTGAGCCTGGTCAGAAGGCACTGATTTGACCTTGCTTTCTGGTGAAGTAGTCGTCGATTCAGACTTGAGGTCATCACCATTTGGTACCACCACCGAAGTTGTTGATGATGCTGCATCTTCTTCTTGCTGCTGCACCGGAATGAGCAACTGTTTGACCTGTGCCACCAGTCCACCGAACATGTTCTCCACCGCTCGGTCCATTTCGAGTCCCATTTGGTGTCGCATCTGGTCCAACTCGAGTGCCACTTGTTGCTTCATCTCGCACTTCTTCACCTCAAAGAATGCATCCAGGATGGAGTGTACCACCGTGGGAGAAAGGCCAACATTTGGAGCCATCATTATGCAAGACAGAGAACACGAAACAAAATGAACGAATCGAAAGTAGCCAACATCAACTTACATCTATGAACTAATCGAAAAGAACAACAACCAAACTCGAGTTCTCTTTTCTATTTTCACGTGTTGACTTGTTCAACTTTACTTTACAAATTGCCAACCTCTCGCCAAGTTAGTGTCATTTTAGTTTCTGTTTTCGAATAGTAAACAGCAATCTTTTCAGTCTTTTCTGCTTCTCAAGTTTTCTCTTTATGAAAATGTCAAATCATCTCGTGATCGTTCCGAGCTTTGTGGCCATCGTCGTCCTGGCGCTCATCGGTGCCACTACTTCAAGCACTATCCCTGGACCTTCATCACCGCCACCCGTAAATGAGTCGTCCGCCTCGGTCAACTCGACCCTCAATCAGCTCGAATGCTACTGTGGCAAGCTGTTTCAGCGCACCAAATCTGCCTTGCACCAAGCTGCCACCTTTGTGCAGACTTGGGCCTACAAGTATGCGCACTTCTGGACCGACAAGTACTGGAAGGTGATCGACGCGGTTGGGCTCGGTAACTCGGTAGTGGCCAACTCGACCGATGGATCGACTACCGGTACTTTGGGCGTTCGCAAGATTCGAGCGGTCGATGGTACGGTCGTCACCTCAGCAGCTACTGCCTTGGACCAGGAAGAGGATGATGATGGTGACAAGCAGGGCGATTCATCATTTGAGTCGTTGATGAATCACACCGCGCTGTATGCTCGAGTGGCAATTCGTCACATGCAGTCCGGACTGGAGCGAGTTGCGGATTTTGTTGGATCGCTGGGCGTGTTGACTGGCTGGATTGACCGCAATGCCACCGAACTGGTAGTTCAAAATGGAACAGCCTCAAGCTCGAAACCCGAACAGACCTCCTTCGTGAATGGCTCCGAACGCGTGGCCAATCAAACCAAACCTGAACAGGCTGTACCTGTTCGTAAGGCTCCTCGCTACTTAGGCCCAACCATCACCGCCTGGTCTAATGGCACCTCAACCAATGGCACCAATGTGTCAATTAGTGTCAAGACCAATTTGACCGGCCACAAGGTCACCCAACTGAAGAAGAGTGCCGGTGGCGGACCGATTATCGTTGACCTGGAAGTGTCCGGACCACTTCAAGTGATGATGAATGGCACTGGTCGGGTGGCACTCGAGATGTTCCAAACCGGATGGGAACGAGTCGCCCAGCTGATTGCGTCACTCATTTCAAAGGCCATTTGGTACTCGGTGGGCGAAGGGCCCGAGTAATTTGTGATCACGTGATCACTTTGCATATTTATTATTGCATCTCTAGACATTTTAAGTTCTAGTAGACTTTCTAAATTATTATTAAAATTGTACCTTTTATTATTAGACTGAATTTTGCTTTATTTGAGACTGATTTATTGTATAATACAATTTGTTGTCCAAATTATTATACAGAAACAAATGGACACCAAAGGTCAAAGGTCCTCTAGTAATTGTACGTCTCCAGATCGTGCAAATACTTTTGATATCGATCCGTATGTCTGCCAATGTGCTTCGCAATGTCATCACTCTTCAACCGGAAATCAAACTTACACAATCCCTTCTTGTTATACGCATGCAACTGCTGCTCAGCATCGTTCAACAACTTTTCATTGCCCAAAATAGTCATCTCGTCCAAATTGGGGAAGATTGTAAACAGATCGATTGCAGGGTAGTCGTCCTGACTTGAATCGGTTCCAGCGGAAAAGGTGAGATGGAGTGTTTTGATTGACTTAAGTTTGATTGAGGTTTGGTTTAGGTTTGCCAGATTCGCGACAGTGCCCGACCAACTGTTTGGGAGGTGCAGTTCGGTGAGACTCGGCAGACGGTCCAGACTGGTGATCATTTCGTCGAGTGTGTACTGTTTGGAAGGTCAAAAGTTAAAGGTCAAAAGTCATTCATAAATTGTCTAAATACTAACCGTTGCATACGAAGTGAACGCCAAATACTGCAACGAACTCAAATTGGCACAAATGAAATCGAAAATCTGTCTCTTCTTCAAATTATTCAGCACCGGCTTCACCGTATTGATCGAACCAATGGTCAAATGTGTCAAACTCGCCTTCAAAACAGGATTCACCGCCAGTGCCTGTTGCAACTGTTCCACCGAACAGTGAATGTCGTCCAAATGGAGATGCTTCAACTTCGGTCCCAACTGCCCCAACACCGAAACAATGTCACCATAGTATCCATCTAAGGAAAAGTTATCCAATCGTTCGAGAATTGGCATTTCATCCGGAATTGTACATTGGAAAATGTAGAACAAATTCAACTGTTTGAGCGTCTGCATTGAATTGATCGCCGACCAGACTTGATGCTGCAAATCGATTGGATACGGCATGTAGATCAGTGTGAGACTGGTCAGATTGGACAGATTGTGCAACAGGAAGGGCATATTGAACATTCGTGACGAGAACCGGGTGAGATAGACGACCAAATTCTCAACATTCGGGAAAAGGTCCACCAAGTAATTGTGTTCACAATCGATTCGAATGACCAAATCATCGTCCTTCCCAATGGGCTTCAACCGGAAGTCGTCACTGTGCTCGAGATTGTATTCCATCAAAAAGTTGCAATACGTAATCAGGTCGGACTCCATCGAACCGAATAGTTTGAGATTTCGTTTTCGATGTAGAATCGATTCGACAATCACCACTTGCCAGCGTTTGCACACTGCTCGTAGTGATATTAAACGTTGCAGCGGTAGACGACATCGTTTCAGGATCAGGATCAAACAGTCATCGGGCAGATCGTTGATGTGCTTGACAGACTGCTTCTTCAGATTCTTCATTGTTTTATTTTGTTGGGATCAAAAAATGTGTGAGCGTTCGACTCAAGTGTACATACCTCGAGCACTTCTCTAATCGAAATGATTCAAATCTGTCCGACTGCATCGAAAGTTAAACTGTTCGTGTGCGTGTTCGTGTTCGAGCATCGTCTTGCCTTGTTGAGCATCCAAACATGGCAATCAATCATCGTTCACTTTCCCCATCTCTACCAAACATGGAAATAGTTTATCAAGTCACCAGAGTGGGATTGATAAGAAGAAAAAAGTTTAAGTGATTATTTCCTATTCGACTTCGACTACCACAGTACACGATCAACATGTAGGAGCAGTAGATTGTTTACTTAATGTTTAGACAAGATGTTCGGAAAGTGGCTTGACTTTGGTTGCTTCATTTCAATTGCACTAACAAGTAAGCTTTGAGAAGTTTCATTTTATGATCGGTCTCGCTCAAACATTATTATTATTATTAACGAACCATTTTTCGACGCGTCGTGTGTCATGAGACATCTTTTGATGGGAGACGAATGTGACTCTTATCACCTTGTCATGATCACCAACACGATCGTGTCTTTTTGTTTTTTATCCCCTTTCCTTGATGATGATGACCATCATCTTGCACAATTCGGAGACACGAGATTTTGTTTGTTTTGTGCACTTTAGCCCAATGTATCGTGTATCTAGACTCTTAATCCATTTGACTTCTTGTTGGAACCATTCAAGTTTGTTGACTATTTCCACCCCTTAAGTTAGTTAGAGATCTCAGCTTAACCTCAGGAAAATTCAGTGGCGCATAATGGTTCCCTTCATAGACATGGTGACAGGATATTTCTCAATTTATTCCTGGGAGCTTTCTCTCAAACGGCTAAAACGACACAAATGAGACTGCTTGGGTGTAAATAGTGTTTACAATTTGTGTTTACCTCGAGATGTGTTTGTGGCGGTTTCACTCGACTCGAGCATGTTGACATATTGCCTCTGTCTCTGCTTTTTCGCACTCTCTTTGGCTTCAACGATTCAAGTTTTGTTTATCTCATCTCATCATATCTTATCAAACCATCACCATCCTCATCATATTACATCACCATCGTTTGGTTCAAATCATATCATCACTATTCTCATAATTCTACATAGTAATACCTTCACCACTTTTTTATTCGTATTATATCATCACTATTCTCATAATTCTACATAGTAATACCTTCACCACTTTTTTCGTATTATTTCATTACCATTCGCATCATCTTCATCTCAATACCATCACCACTGTTCTATATGTTCCACAATGAAGGACCGTATAGGGAGAATCTGTCGATCGGACGGCAAATACTTTCATTGAAATGATTTCTATTTGGTCGAAACCGATGTATGCCCGAACTATCCCAACAAACGACCAGCACACGAACACTATCACTGTATCTATTGCCATAAAGATATTTCTTGTCCATCCAAAATCAATAATACTCGTTGGAAGCTGAGGAGGCACTATCTTGTTGCAGGAGTTTAAGATGTGACGAAGGGAGTTGAATGCCAGCACGACTTGGATAATCCACCTCGACGTTATCAAGCAGACAAGTTTAAAGACCTCTCTGAGGATAATAAAACTGCTGTCCGAAAAGGTTCGTTTTAATTTTTGAATTATTTTATAATAATTTTATTTCAAGGTATTATAGCTTTTCATGCTCAAGCTCATGGTCAATTCTTCAATGCTCAAGACTGCTTGAACGATATCCAAGTCGAAACGTGTGATGGTTCGTACGAATGTGGACTTGTGGATGATCAATCGCTGAGAGATGCGATTCGTAGCGTCGACAAATATTCGGAAGCAAAGTTGGTCGACGAAGATGAACAAGACAAGCACTTTTTTTGACGACTTCGAACCAGAAAATGTTTCTTTTTGTTTCGAGTTTAGATCATGTTGATCTTGAAGAAGTGACTGAAATGGACGTTGATGACGATTTTGATGCCGACACTATTATTGATGAAGATGTGTCGTTTGATTACAATTATGACGATGAGTCGGATTTGTCTGCAGTCGAATTGAACAAACTTGAAGTGACTGTTAACGATTTCGTTGATGATTTGCACAGTCCGAAACATTTTCAATTTGACTCACTCGATTATTACTTGGATTTCCCGGAAATTGTTGGCAATGTTGTTGAACTTGACTTGGATCCTCCACCGTCTGATTTGTACAAACCGGACAAGATTATTCTGAATGACTTGAACATTCCGAAACACGATTCAACTGGCGACCCTCTAACTGATTATCAAGATCTAGTTCAACTCGATCATCCATATGCTTCATTTTATTGTCCAAGTGACAGCGAATAATAAAACACTGTACTGGAAACTGATATCAACATTCTAGAAGAAGCATCAACTTTCAAACCTGGACAAGATCAGTTCAATCGGTGCACCAAAGAATATTCACATGAAAACTTTAAAACACTAAGTGCATTTGCAAAGAACTAGATTCATAAAAGTTTTCCCAATGTCGAAATATCTCCCAACTCGAAGCGGTTGAGGTATCGAATAGATAAAGAAAGTTCAACCAAACAACAAAAAAGAAAACAAGTAGTCCAATTCAACATCTAAGCCATTTCCGAGTGCCAAAATTGTTTAGGTGAATGTGCCGATTCGATGCAACGAAAATCTCAAGCCAACATGAGTGACCATTCTGTCACCGTAACCGTTATTTCTTTTTGTGATTCTACCACAATTGTACATTTGAATGTATTCACTTAATCTAAATCAATCTAACCATTGATTGAATTAGTTATCTCACCACCATTGGTGGCACTTTTTGTTGTTCGTTTAGTTTAATGTTTTCTATTGTAGTTTTATCACAATCGTTCCTTTGGATATTTCACATGAAGATCTCAAGTTATCTCAAATCAACTCGTCAATTCAGTTTGGTTCGGTTATGAGATAAGTTATATTTATGTATCTATTCCCATAAGCTGATATATACTATTCTCCCTAGATATTATTAATGTATTTCAAACATCCGTTCGATCGTTACAATGTCAATCATAGCCGATGTCAAACACAAACCTTTTTCTTCCTCGTCAACTTTGACAAAACTCGACATTCATAACCAACAAGGTACGCTTGAACAAATTAAACGTATCCTAATGCTAAGAGGAAATTTGTACTTTCACTCACTCTGACAATGATTTCTATGAAACTTCGACCACCAAAAAGGCATTTGGAACAGCATTGACTGGACATAATGCACATTGCAACACCGAAAACACTAGCCTGTTGGTCAAAGAAATTAACGATGAGACTAAAGAGAAAAACATGTTGTTGTTGTACAATTTCAGAAAACAATGTCAACTTCAAGAACAGCGTCAAGAGTAATTCTCGACCGACATTCAAGAACACACTTCCAGTCGAACCGTGGCCAGCTCATCTGCCACTTCGCAAAACCAAGATTGCTGTTTATGTTTTTGACAATGCCAATCCTTTTGTTCTATTAAACAAAACTCCACGACAGAGCAATTGTTATCTTGATCACTTTTTTAGTAGCCTTTTAATGATTTGTCACAATAAATAACACAGATAGACATCCAAATTGAGATCAGATGAACAAAAGGCGCATATATCCTCTCTTATAGATTTTTTGACGTAGATTCTGAATATTTACTCAGATTTCAAAAATTGGCTCATTTTTCAAGGTTTTTTGAAGTTTCAAACTTAATTTTAGCCATATCTATTTCAAAGCATTCGAAACGTTTATTTTTTATTTTAAAATCAAATTCTCTGAGATTTTCTGAAAATTTTAAGCTAAAGATCGCCCAAATCCGTTAACATTTGATATTTTAATTAATTTTTTCATTAAAAACACATTGAATGAAGATTGATTGAAAATCAAACTTACTTACCTTCTGTTATTAGAATTTGTACTCATTTTCATATGAAATGTAATCTTTAAAAATGTATTAAAAATATTAAAAGTTGGCCGATTTGGGCGATCTTTAGCTTAAAATTTTCAGAAAATCTCAGAGAATTTGATTTTAAAATAAAAAATGAACGTTTCGAATGCTTTGAAATAGATATGGCTAAAAGTATGTCTGAAACTTAAAAAAACCTTGAAAAATGAGCCAATTTTTGAAATCTGAGTAAATATTCAGAATCTACGTCAAAAAATCTATAAGAGAGGATATATGCGCCTTTTGTTCATCTGATCTCAATTTGGATGTCTATCTGTGTAATTTATTTTGTATGTCTTTTCCTTAATTCGTCGCATTTATGAGTACAACTTGAGTTTAATTTACTAATTTACTGACAATAGCAATTAGAGAATTAAATTTTTTTTGGGATGTTAAACAGGATAAATTGAGGGAATGTAATGTAAAAAATCTGCGCTTGGTTAAGAATTATCTGTTTCGTTTTCAAAACTAAAAAATGTAAAGTTTGGTTGAAATAGCCTTTTATTCGGCTATTTCCACATCAAAATATGCGATTTATTGGCTAGGCCGATTTCGGGAAGATTTCTCAACGATTACTTCAGAAATTTCTTTTTTCTTCTGAATACGCTGTGGTTAAGCTGAGATCTCTAAGTTAGTATTTGGCATATGTCCATACATTCGTACATCGATCGAGCATATGTATACAGTTTCTGTCTCTGTCCCTCTAAAGCGAAATAAATCAAATTGCGATGCGATGCATCAAAGGACGCCCAATCGAATAGCCTTCGTACCACAAAACACTTTGAACTATGAAATTGTGTCAACACTAATCTAAAATATAGCCAACTAGTAGTGGCTTTCCATCACAGAAAAAAACCGGAATGCAATGCCCTGCCCTGACACCCAATGCCGGTTACATCAAGTAAAAACCCGCTTATATTTTACTTACTGAAGTTTAGTACATTTAGTGCCAATTGGTAATTTGTACAAAGCCCATTTGAACTAAAAAGTTGATCACCGTTAAACACCTAAACATTTTCTGGTTTTTGAGCATTCGAGTGAGTGAGTCATGGATTTTGCTGAGTGTGCATGTCTTCGTGTGTGTTAATGTACGTTCGATTACATGACGCAATCTCCGTCAATTGATGCATGCATGATGATGATGGTGGTACTGATTGGTGATGATGATAAGTGAATAAAATCGGGTTACAACCGGCTCACCGAGACCAAAGATTGGCAATCCCCCCTCCACTACTGGTAGCAGCCAACTCGACAGCTGCCTCTAAATTATTTATCATCCTTTTGAAATCTAATCAAACAATTTTTTTCCTTGTTTTCGTCTAATCAATCAAACTGATGATGGTCGACTCATAAGCACATGTTTACTGTCTTGTCTGTTACATTTGTTACTCTGCAACTGATTTATTATTGGTTGGCCTCGTTCAAGTTCGAGTCAATAATAATAATATTCATCATAATACACAGCAGACGGTACTAAAGTCCTCGTGTGTAGTTGTCGAAACATGTGAGTCCTTGTTTGGGTGTGTTTGTGTGTGCTAATTTTCAAAATATTTTGTCAATCAAAGTTCAAAGTTTTCTGTATATTACAAAGAGAAGAAGAAGAACAAGTAAACAAAATATTTAATCTATTACCGGGTGTGAGTGAATGAATAAAGTGTCATTTAACTTTGTGGTGTAGAAGGAGAAGAGAGGGAAAATGTTATCGATCGAAAGGGTCTGGTGTTGACAAATTCGAGTATATTGCGCAATGATGGAAGTTTTCGGGATACTTTCGTTGATCAACAAGTCCAAACTTGGCAATTGCCCTGTTTTGATGTTTCGCTCATGTTCTCGAATGGGGGTATGTGTTGATTTGAATCGAATGAAATTTAGAAATCATGCATCCGAGTGCATCATATCTTATATTTGATCACCGGTCACATATCCAAAAATGTCATGTCATCATCATCACTAGGGGGTTTAGAGTTGGCCTCGATATTAGTCAATTCTTTTTGCATATAATAGATACGTTTTAGATTTGTTTGGTTAGGGTCAATGGTCATTAAATGGAGTGCTATAATTTTGCATACAATATTGCGTAAATCATTTTCATTAATAATTGGTCTTTAATCGGTTATTTTAGTGCCAAACTGTACGACTATAGCAACAAATTACTACATGCTACATTGTACAATCGAATGTACAGTTATAGATTGTACGTACAAAACAGTCGACCCAAACTCGACTTGTCCAAATATATAAGTTTTTGATGACGCAGAAGGAGGACGCGAATGAAATGATGTGTTGATTTGACGTCAATTGATGATGATATATGTTTGATGATTGAACATAGTATTATTATAAGAAAAGTTATACATACCATACAAAATGGTTGATAATAACTTGGGAGAATTAAAAGTGATAATTAATAGAGGTAGAATTTTGTTTGGTTTGATTTGATTGTTTTGTGATTTTGATTGCTACTAGACAACGATTATATCAGGCAGAATACTAAATAAATCGCGTTCTGGCAGAGAGCCATCCAAATAGCCGCCGTTATAGAGATGAGATGGCGCTAGTAGCAAACGCGCCACTCGCGTTTGCAGCTGCTGTTGATGTTGCTGTTGCACACACATTCTCACAGGACCTGAGCAGGCCGCAATATTGTGTTTGACTTTTATTCTAACCAAAAATTATTTACAAATCAAATATACACAATTTAAAGTTTGTAAAAATATTCACCGCCTGCTTCAATGCAACCTTTCCACAGCATATGCAATTTTTCCATACCATTGTGGTAGAAATCTCCTAGATCTTCCTTGCCGTACAAGAAATCGTCCACAAAATCCATTACTTCATTCTCGTTGGCAAATACTTGACCCTTGAGACTAACAGCAAGAGGTCGAAAGAGATGATAGTCTGATGGGGCTAGATCGGGACTGTAGGGCGGGTGTGGCAACACATCCCAACCCAAATCTTTCAGTTTAGCCATTGTCTCCTTTGCAGTGTGCGGCCTAGCGTTGTCATGTTGGAGGCAGACCTTGTTACCTTGTTCCAACAGAAAAGATCGCTTTTCCTCGCTTGCTTGGTTCAATCGATCCAATACACCACAGTAGTATGCTGCAGTGATAGTTTGACCACGGGGCAAATACTCGTGGTGTACTATGCCCCATATATCCCAGAAGGCGATGAGCATTGTCTTCTTGGAATGGATGCTTGGCTTTGGTACGCAAAGCTTGGAACCTTCTGCACTTCCTTTTAGCCGCCAATGCCGAACAACCTGGCTATTGTCATGCCAGAACCACTTTTCGTCTCCGGTAATTATGTACCTAAAAATCTACCATTAAACGACAAGAACCAACAATAGACAATACCCAAAAGTGAATAGCCAATAAGCAATGACCAATTGCAATGCATTGTCTAACGTAAAATGCAAAACAATCAGCACAACTACCATTTAAACCACCACTGAGTTAAATTTCCAACATACCCAATTAATGATGGCTCTGTTTTGAGCTTTTCTAACAATTGAGTACACTTCTCTACTCGTTTGCGCTTGTTGTCGTCACTCAACCGATAAGGTACCCACTTATCAAGTTTGAGTGTGTATCCTAGCCGGCGCATTCGTCTGTAGATGGTGGCAGGAGAATAGCCGAAATGAGCTGCCATTTCAGACGACACTGCACATTGGTTTTCGGTTATGTAGTCGACTAGTTGTGTGTCTGTGATTCGCTTTTTACGACCAGACCTTTGACGATCAGTACACGGCCACTCGCCACGATCAAACCGAGAGAACCACTGTTTCACAGTTTTGCGACTAAAGTGCTTCTTTCCGAAAGTTTCACGTAGGCTTTTCGAAGCAGCACCAAAATCATTACCTTCCAGATATTTGAGCATCACAAAAGAACGACGTTGAGCTGTGGTTAACTTTTTGTATACTTCATTTGGACTCAATTTGTAATCAAAGTCAATCAATGTTTCCTGATCTGACTCGATTATGGTGTCTTGGTCTGATTGATAGTTGTCACTGTCGGCATCTGATGGTGGAATGTTCTCATCGTCACCAAGCACTGATTCGTTTCCCCAATCACTCAAGTCATATGCACCAGGGTTATAATTATCAAAATCAAAATAATTATTACTAACAGGCAGAGGAGAAGAGGCGCCGCAATAGGAAAAGCTAGGAGATTGACGAATTGCTGGATACATGTTGCTAATGAATGATGAATTGACGTTTTCTGATTGGTTTAAATTGATGGAAATGTCACTGTTGTCTAATCTATAAAATGATGAATCACTAAATTCATTGCTATTCAATTCACATAGAGGTGATAACGATGAGTGATGGGAAGAATTGCACTCAGAGGAATGACTAACATCTGAAAGAGCTGATGGGAAACTGATGTCTGGTAACTGGAAATCGATGAATGACGAGTCTGGTTCAACTGGACCTGAATTAACCGCTGAGAAGTCATTTTGTTTGAATTTCTTGTACAAATTCGCTACTGTTGGGTATGAGACATACTTGGGACCATGCAGGCTGACTAGTTGACGATGAGCCTCGCTGGCTTTCGACTCAGGATATGCACGAAAATGCTGATAAACCTTATCAGCAATTGAAAACATTGTGTCGAGTATATGCAAAATAGCAAATTAAATGAATAAGAAGAAATGAAACAAAGAAAATTGCAATTTTATTGCACATTTACAGCCAACAACTATCAGTGATAACGCTCTGATAGTGTTTGTTTGTGTATGTGAGTGGGTGCTTTTACACGCTCTACACATTGAGCCACAGTGACAACACATGTTGCCGTCTGCGCGGCAGCGCCATCTCATCTCTATAACGGCGGCTATTTGGTTGGCTCTCTGCCAGAACGCGATTTATTTAGTATTCTGCCTGATAATATCATTAACTTGTGGACTTGAAAATAATGTAAACAATTTGAATAAGAAAAAGATAATAACTGAGTAATAATAATAAATAGATTGAAATCAAATTGAATTTCGGTAGATTTGAATTTGAAAGTTGATATTTGTACAATTAGTAAATTACAAAACAAAATCAAAATAGTCGACTATTTCCACACAATGCCTTTGTGAGGCTCTATGCGAGCACGCGGTCATCGCTTTCTTTTGTTGTCCGCCACCAAACCACTAAAAGTGTCTGCTTTCTTTCCGTGTTTGTCTGTACTCATCTCCTGCCTCATCTCGCCTCACAATGTCAAATGAAAATGATTTCGCTGTATTTCTGAATCGACTAGAGGACCTAATTGACTCGAACCAGGCAGAACTCAAGCGTGATGTTGACCGACGATTTGGTTCGCTGAAGGACGAGTTAAACAAATTGAAATCTTCCCACTCTTCTCTCGGTCACATCACCGATTTGCTTACTTTGCTGGCTGAAGAGGACAATCGACGTAGTTTGAGTGACTTGCCCGATCGTATTCGTGCCATACTTTCTTCTTTTACTTCAAACAATCATGTACACAGGCAGACACACGATTTGAGCACATCCGAAATTGGTGATAATGTCTCCACTGAGTCTGTGAACTCTTTAGATGAACTAGGCATAGAAGGACACGTGAATGGCCTCGAGACAAATGTTCCTTCCACTGGCACTACCAATGATGGCACTCATCTCTGCCAAATCGATATTCCTGAGGGTGGGGAAGTACTCAGTGACAATCAAAATGAATCTCTATCCGAGGAGTCTAACGAAACGAATCAAGACATTAGTGCATTACCTGCATCACCTTCCGGCATTCCTGTGATCATTAAGGTTGAAGGTAATTGTGATTGTTTTGTATTTTGCATAACTCTAATGTATTTCTTTGTTCTTTTTAGGTTCATCAAGCCCACAGTCTGTTCGAGTATGTAAAGGGTGGACGGCAAAAATACATGGAAAATACGTGTGGTATTGTGACTGTGGATCTGACGAGTGCAGACTCAAACAGGAGATTAAAGAGGAATTTGATAAGACTGAGGAATTTGAAAATAACGATCAGTCTGTTCAACTTGGCAACCAAGTCAAGGAAGAGGTGGAAAGTGGCGAAGAGAGTGTCATCGAGCTTGAGAATGGTGATGATAACCAGAACGAATCGTTGCACGAGCATTCAAATGGGTCGGTTCAACGTTTCGTGAATGACAACAACCCGATTGGCCAGCAAGTGGGCAACGGCGATCATGAGCCAAACGAGTCAGCCATTGAAGAATACAACGAACCACAAACTTCGAAGCAATCTAAAACTCGTAAACGAAAATGCACTGGCAAATCACTCGAGAATAGTTTGCCAAGCAGCGAAAGGTCTACTCCAATTCAGAGATCGAAACGAATTCGAGTGACTTCTCCGCTAGAAACAGAAACCATCGAGGATTTGAGTACTGGATCAGATCTGATCGAAGTTGATTTGAGTAATGGCGACAATCAAAATGAATCTCTATCCAGGGAGTCTAACGAAACGAATCAAGACATTAGTGCATTAGCACCTGCATCACCTTCCGACATTCCGGTGATCATTAAGGTTGAAGGTAATTGTGAGGGTTTTGTATTTTTACATAACTTTAGTGTATTTATTCTATTTATTATTTCTTTGTTTTTTAGGTTCGTCTAGCCCACAGTCTGTTCGAGTATGTAAAGGGTGGACGGCAAAAATACATGGAATATACATGTGGTATTGTGACTGTGGATCTGACGAGTGCAGACTCAAACGGGAGAATAAGGTTGAAGGTAATTGTGATTGTTTTGTATTTTTTTACTGTAATGTTTTTAATGTATTTATTTGTTCTTTTTAGGTTCGTCGAATCACTCGTCCCTGAAAGTGGCAATTTACTCGAAAATAGTTTGCCAAGCAGCGAAATGGACACTCCTGGCCCTAAAGACGATGTCCCGAAGTAACAACAAGTAAAGTCCACTGACTGACTGACTCCATTGACTCATCAATGTTGATGACATCACCAATCCATCCACACTCAACCCAACCAACATTCACACAATATTCTCTTCACAGACCACAAACGTTTATTTTGTTGCTAACACTATGATAGTATAAACTCAGTATTTTTAATATACACAACTTCACTAATAATACAAATTGTATTACATAATAAATGCTCTGGTTCTAATGTTTGTTTGACTTTCATTTCATTCATATGTTGGACCACTATTAGTTACAATGTGGACTTTAAAATGTTAAGTTGCAAATGCAAAATTGAATGAGCAAAGCAAGACAATAACTGGGTAAACGGAATATAATAGATTAAAATCAAATTTAATTTGTGAAAAATCATTTTGAGTTGATATTGACTAAAGAATCAAAATAGCCGACTATTGTCACACAATGCCTTTGTGAGACTCAATGTGAACACGCGGTCAGGCCGAGTGGTTGTTTGCTTTCTTTTGTTGTCCGCCACTACTAAAACACCGCTTCTTTCTTTCTGTTTCATCTCGTCTCACAATGTCAAATGAAAACGATTTCGTTGCATCTCTGAATCGACTGGAGGACCTAATTAACTCGAACCAGGCAGAACTGAAGCGTGATTTTGAGTCTATTATTACCGAGTCTGACCGACGATATGGCTCGTTGAAGGAAGAGCTCAACAGATTAAAGTCTTCTCACTCTTCTCTCGGCCAAATCACCAATCTGCTTGCTTTGTTGGCCGAAGAGGACAATCGACACAATTTGAGTGACTTGCCCGATCGTATTCGTGCCATACTTTCTACTTCAAACAACCATGTGTACAGTGAGAGGCCCGATTTGGGCGCATCTGAAATTAGTGCTAATGTTGAGTCTGTGAACATTATAGACGGAAATGTATTTGGCACAGAAGGACACGTGAATGGCCTCGAAACTAATGTTTCTTCTACTGGCACTACCAATGATGGCACTCATCTCAGCCAATCGAAAAGTGAAAACAAACAAGTAAATAGTGATTCTTTTGATCCAGCTCTGCCTTCGGTCTCGACTGCTAACGAACACCAACAAGCAATTGCTATTGAACATGACCAAACTACGGATGAGGACGAATATCATCAAATCGATTTACCTGAAGGCGGAGAAGAACTCGGTGACAATCAAAACGAATTTTTACCCTCCGAGTCTAATGAAACGAATCGAAATATCGACAAACCGATTGGCCAACAAGTGGACAGAGGTAATCTATGATTATGTTTTGTATTTTCGCATAACTTTAGTGTATTTTTGTGTTCTTTAGGTTCATCAAGCATGATTTATGAAGAAATGGACCATCATCAAATCGATACATTTGAAGGTGGAGAAGAACTCGGTGACAATCAAAACGAATTTTTGCCCGACGAGTCTGATGAAACGAATCAAAATATCGACCAACCGATTGGCCAAGAAGTGGACAGAGGTAATTATGATTATGTTTTGTATTTTCACATAACTTTAGTGTATTTCTGTGTTCTTTAGGTTCATCAAGTCCACAGTCAGTTCCACAATGTAAGGGGGTGATGGCAAATGTAGATGGAGAAGACATTTCCTATTTAGACTGTGGATCTGACCAGTACATAATCAAACAGGAGATTAAAGAGGAATTTGACGAGACTGAAGAATTTGAAATTGAAAATAACGGTCAGTTTTCTCAACTTGGCACTCAAGTCAAGGAATGTGAGAATGTCATCGGACCTGAGGATGGCGATGCACTCAATGACAATCAGAACGAATCTTTGCCTGAACAAGCAAATAGGGATTCTCTTGGTCGTGCTCTGTCTTCGGTCTCAACTGCCATTGAAATTGACCAAACTACGGATGAAATTGGATTTAACTGTAGCAATTACATTGATGTGCACGCTGAGGACGAGTATCAAATCGATATATCTAATGGTGGAGATGAACTCGGTGACAATCAAAACGAATTATTACCCGAGAAGTCTAGCGAAACGAATCAGGACATTAGTGCATTAGCGCTTGCATCATCTTCCGACATTCCGGTGATCATTAAGGTTGAAGGTAATTGTGATTGTTTTGTATTTGTTTATATAACTTTAATTTTGTATTTCTTTGTTCTTTTCAGGTTCTTCAAGCCCACAGTCTGTTCGAGTATGTAAAGGGTGGATTGCAGAAATAGATGGAGAAGACTTGTGGTATTGTGACTGTGGATCTGACGAGTGCAGAGTCAAACAGGAGATTAAGGACGAATTTGATGAGACTGAGGAATTGGATCGAGATGACGATCAGTCTGTTCAACTTGGCACTCAAGTCAAGGAAGAGGTGGAAAGTGGCGAAGTGAATATCTTTGGACTTGTGGATGGCGATGTACTCAATGTCAACCAAATGTCAAATGGAACGAATCAATGTTCCGTGAATGGCCACCCAATTGACAACCAGCAAGTGGACAACGGCGGTCATGAGTTAGCCATTGACGAATGCAACCAATCACAAACTTCGAAACAATCTAAAACTCGTAAACGAAAACGCACTGGCAAATCACTCGCCACCGAAAATGTACTCGAGAATTGTTTGCCAAGCATCGAAGTGTCTACTCCAATTCCGAGATCAAAACGAATTCGAGTGACTTCTCCGCTGGAAACAGAAACCACCGAGCAATTGTTTACTGGATCACGATTTGATTTGAGTAATGGCGACAATACAAATGGAATTGACTCGAGTGGAGAAGGAGAAAAAGGCGTCGAACAAAGTGAAGACGATGACAATGAAACTGAATTGGGTGAAAGTGGACATCACAGGATTGAGATTGTCAAGTTGAAGTGCATCGAGGAGAACTGTGAGGATGAGGTTGCAAGCACAGTCGAGTTGCACGATCACTTGCGAGTCAAACATCACATATCGCCTTATCGATGTTTGGCTGAAGGATGCAACGAACGATTTGAGCAATGGTGAGTGTGATGTGGTGGTGTTGACTTGGTTTAATGGATTTGTTTTGTAGGGGTGCACTAGGTACGCATGTTCGGGTCAATCATTCGAACATCTCCACTTGGCAATATCCTCACTGCACCAAGACATTCAAAACTCACAATCTTTTGTACAATCATCTCCATTACTATCACTTCGAAGGTCAATTCAAGTGTGGCTATGATGGCTGTCACTATGACCAAATTACCATACTTCGAATTGAAATAAAGAACCATCAGTATTCAGTCCATCCCAAGACAACCATCTTCACTTGTCAATTCAACAACTGTGGCAAGTCATTCAACAGAAAGTATAATTTCGACTGTCACCAACGAATTCACCAAGGAGTCAAACCCTTCAAATGTTCCTGGAACATGTGTGACTATGCTTCAACACATCAAAGCGCTGTAATCAGACATATCCGCATGAAACATTTCCATCTTCCTAAAAGCCAGAAGGGACAGCATCAACGCGGCATTGTAGACAATCGCAATCCTCGTGACTATCTCCTCAGGAACTGAAGTAACACGGCAATCTAACCACAACTTCACCTACTCTAACCACTGACCACTTAACATTAATGTAATTACACCACTCAATCCCACAACATTCTCCACTCACAGACCAAACGTTTATTTTGTTACTAACACAATATAACCTCACAATGACAGTATTTTTAATATGCACACAACTACACTAATACAAATTGTATTACATAATAAATTAGTTTGTTTGACTTGCATTTTATTGTGCTGTTGGACCACTATTATGTCAAGTAGCAAATGCAAATATGAATAGGCAATAACTGGGTAATAAGAATATAATAAATAGATTGAATTTCGGAAAAATCATTTTTAGTTGATGTTGAATAAAGAATCAAAATAGCCGCCTATTTTCATACAGTGCGCGAACAAGCGGTCAGGGCCAAGCTGGTTGTTTGCTTTCTTTTGTTGTCCGCCACCAAACCACCAAAAGTGTTTCCTTTCATTCTGTTTTACTCGTCATTTGTCTCATCTCGTCTCACAATGTCAAATGAAAACGATTTCGTTGCATCTCTGAATCGACTGGAGGATCTAATTGACGCGAACCATGCAGAACTGAAGCGTGATGTTGAGTCTATTATTACCGAGTCTGACCGACGATATGGCTCGTTGAGGGAACAGCTCAACGGATTAAAGTCTTCTCACCCTTCTCTCGGCCAAATCACCAATCTGCTTGATTTGTTGGCCGAAGAGGACAATCGACACAATTTGAGTGACTTGCCCGATCGTATTCGTGTCATACTTTCTACTATTACTTCAAACAAGAATGTCCACAGGCAGACACTCGATTTGGTCGCATCCGAAATTGGTTCTAATGTTGAATCTGTGAACATTTTAGATGGAAATGAACTAGGCACAGAAGGACACTTGAATGGCCTTAAAACAAATGTTCCTTCTACTGACACTACCAATGATGGCACTCATGTCAGCCAATCAAAAAGTGCAAACGAACAAGCAAATAGCGTTTCTTTTGATCCAGCTCTGTCTTCGGTCTCGACTGCTAACGAACGCCAACAAGCAATTGCTAGTGAACATGATCAACCTATGGTTGAGGACGAATATCATCAAATCGATTTACCTGAAGGTGGAGAAGAACTCGGTGACTATCAAAACGAATTTTTGCCCGACGAGTCTAATGAAACGAACCAAAATCTCGACAAACCGATTGGCCAACAAGTGGACAGAGGTAATCTATGATTATGTTTTGTATTTTCACAAAACTTTAGTGTATTTCTGTGTTCTTTAGGTTCATCAAGCATGATTTATGAAGATATGGACCATTATCAAATCGATACATTTGAAGGTGGAGAAGTACTCGGTGACAATCAAAACGAACATTTGCCCGAGGAGTCTAACAAAACGAATCAAGACATTTGTGCATTAGTTTCTGCATCCCCTTCCGACATTCCGGTTATCATTAAGGTTGAAGGTAATGATTGTGATTGTATTTTGCATTTTCACATAACTTTAATGTATTTCTATGTTCTTTAGGTTCATCAAGCCCACAGTCTGTTCGAGTATGTAAACGGTGGATGGCAGAAATAGATGGGGATGGGGAATATTCATATTATGCGAGCCCCCTAAACAAAGAAAAAATGTAGCGAGCCCCCTAGTAATTCTTTTTGGCGAGCCCCCTGACTCAAAATTAGCAGCACATCCCTGTTTCTAAGCAAATTGTCTACAATTTCATGCATACATCAAGAGTGTCAAAAGTACATTAGTAACATTAGTTTAATCAAATTAATTGTAAACTTCAAATTGCTTATTTGTTTGACTTTCATTTTTATTATGCTGGACCATTTTATCATGTCAAGTAGAAAATGCAAATATGAATGGGCAAAGAAAGGCAGTAACTGGGCATAACAGGGTAATAAGAATATAATAATAATAAATAGATTGAAATCAAATTGAATTTGGTAAAAATTCATTTTTAGTTTATGTTGAATAAAGAATCAAAATAGCCGACTATTTTCACACAATGATCGAGCACGCGGACAGGCCGAGTGATTGTTTTCTTTTGTTGTCCGCCACCCAACCACCAAAAGTGTTTCGTTTTTATTCTGTTTACTCGTGATTTGTCTCATCTCGTCTCACAATGTCAAATGAAAACGATTTCGTTGCATCTCTGAATCGACTGGAGGATCTAATTGACGCGAACCATGCAGAACTGAAGCGTGATGTTGAGTCTATTATTACCGAGTCTGACCGACGATATGGCTCGTTGAGGGAACAGCTCAACGGATTAAAGTCTTCTCACCCTTCTCTCGGCCAAATCACCAATCTGCTTGATTTGTTGGCCGAAGAGGACAATCGACACAATTTGAGTGACTTGCCCGATCGTATTCGTGTCATACTTTCTACTATTACTTCAAACAAGAATGTCCACAGGCAGACACTCGATTTGGTCGCATCAGAAGCTGGCGATAATGTTGAGTTTATGAACATTTTAAATGGAAATGAATTTGGCACAGAAGGACACGTGAATGGCCTCGAAACAAATATTCCTTTTACTGGCACTACCAATGATGGCACTCATCTCAGCATATCGATCAGTGCAAACGAACGCATAAATATCGATTCTTTTGAACCGCCTCTATCTTTGGTCTCTACTGACAACGAGCATCAACAAACTACTGCTAGTGAACATGATCAAACGGTTGTGGGGTACTTGTGCTATGGGACTTTTGTGCTTTCCCAATTTGTACTCAAATTTTTGTGCTCTAGTAAAGTTGTGCTCCAGTAAAGTTGTGCTCTGGAAAAGTTGTGCTCTGGAAAAATTGTGCTCTAGGAATTTTGAACTCTAGTAAAGTTGATCTCTACTTTGTGCTCTACTTTGCACACAACAAAATGCTTAAATTATGACGATTTAATTAATGAATAATAATTATAAAATAAATAATAAATAAATAAAATTATAAATAATTATCAAAGTAACCTATGACTCATTTTATCAGGTCGTACCAGACTGTTGTTATTGTTATACTAAAACATTTATGGTAACTCGTAACTTATATGAGGAGTTCATGTGTGACTTTTTGTATTTCGTATTTAATTAATCTCTTTAATAAATAAATTATTATGCAACAACATTATTGTTACTATTTGATTAGAGTAAGATGCACAACTCGATTGAGCCCAACTTGATAGAGTCCAACTTGATAGAGCACAAGTTTCCCTGGGGCATAACTTGGGAGAGCACAACTTTCCTTGGAGCACAAAATAGTAGAGCACAACTTTCTCAGAGCCCAACTTTCTCAGAGCACAACTTTCTAGAGCACAAATTTTGGAGCATAACTAAGTATGAGCACAAGTACCCCACAACCGATCAAACTACGGGTGAAACAGGATTTAACTGTAGCGATTACATTGAAGTGTACGCTGAAGATATGGACCAGCATCAAATCGATATATCTGAAGGTGGAGAAGTACTCGGTGACAATCAAAACCAATCTTTGCCCGAGGAGTCTAACGAAACGAATCAAGACATTAGTGCATTAGTACCTGCATCTCCTTCCGATATTCAGGTTATCATTAAGGATGAAGGTAATTATGATTGTTTTGTATTTGTTACATAATTTAATGCATTTCTTTGTTCTTATTAGGTTCATCAAGCCCACAGTTAGTCCGAGTATGTAAACGATGGGTGGCAGAAATAGCTGGAGAAGACTTGTGGTGTTGTGACTGTGGATCTGACGAGTGCAGAGTCAAACAGGAGATTAAGGACGAATTTGATGAGACTGGGGAATTTGAAATTGGCAATAACGATCAGTCTGCTCAACTTGGCACTCAAGTCAAGGAAGAGGTGGAAAGTGGCGAAGAGAATGTTAGCGGACCTGAGGATGGCGAAGAGTTCAATGTCAACCAGAACGAATATTTACACGAACAGTCAAATGGGTCGAATCAATGTTCCGTGAATGACAACCAGCCAGTAGACAACGACTGTCATGGGCCAAAAGAGCCAGCCATTGACGAATGTAACGAATCACAAACTTCGAAACAATCTAAAACTCGTAAACGAAAACACACTGGCAAATCACTCGCCACCAAAAATAGTTTGCCAAGCATCGAAATGTCTACTCCAATTCAGAGATCGAAACGAATTCGAATGACTTCGTGTGCTGGATCAGGATTTGATTTGAGTAATGGCGACAATCAAAATAGAATTGACTCGAGTGGAGATAAAGAAAGTTATACCAAATTAGATGATGGAGATGGAGGACATTACAAAATTGTTGCGGTGAGTTTGAAGTGCATCGAAGATCAATGTGCAGTTATGGTTGCAAACAAACACGAATTGTATGATCATTTCCGAGATAAACATCAAACCTCTCTGCCTTATCGATGTTTTGCTAATGGATGCACCGAACGGCTCGGCAATTGGTGAGTGTGTGACAATCGTGTTCAGTTGGTTTAATTGATTTGTTTTTATAGGACTGGACAAGTTTTAGACAAACATTGTCAGGACAAGCATTCGGACATTTCAACCTGGACCTGTCCTCACTGCATCAAGCCATCCAAAACACCGAGCAATTTATATCTGCATCTGTATCATTACCATTTCGAAGGTAAATTTAAGTGTGGCTATGAAGGTTGTCACTATGAAGGAATTGCCACTCTTCGATCCGAAATAAAGAAGCATCAGGATTTAGTCCATCGCAAGATAGGGGTCCACAAATGCGAATTCGACGACTGTGGCAAGACATTCGACCATGTTGGCCATCTCCACATTCATCAACGAATTCACCAAGGAGTCAAACCCTACCAATGCACCTGGAACATGTGTCGCTATACTGCAACAACAGCTGGCAATGTAATCACACACATCAGGACTCAGCATTTCCATCTGCCCGCAACCCAGAAAGAACAACGTAAACGTGGCATTGAAAACAATCGCAACCCTCGTGACTATCTCCTGAACACCACAACTCACCAATAGTGCCACAATCACCAAGCAATCCATCTGGATTCCATCACAACCCAACCAACATTCAACAATATTCTCCACACAGACCAAACGTTTATTTTGTTACTAACGTAATATGATATAACCTCACAATGTCAGTATTTTTAATATTCTATCATACATCAATTGTTTTGAATTAGCATTGCACAACTGCACTAAGACAAATTGTATTACAAAAACGGTTTGGTCCAAACCACCAAAAGTGTCTCCTTTCTTTCTGTTTGTTCTACACCCGATTTGTCTCGTCTCGCCTCAAAATGTCAAATGAAAACGATTTCGTTGCAGCTTTGAACCGACTGGAAAACCTAATTGACTCGAACCAGATTGAATCAGGCAGAACTGAAGCGTAAAGTTGAGTTATTAATTGACCGAAAATTTGCTTCGTTGAAGGAAGAATTCAGCAAATTAAAATCTTCTTACTCTTCTCCCGGTCATATCACTGATTTGGCCGTAGAAGACAGCCGACGCAATTTGAGTGACTTGCCCGATCGTATTCGTGACGTACTTTCTACTATTACTTCAAACAACCATTTGCGCAGACAGACACCCGATTTGGGCGCATTCGAAGCTGGTGATAATGTTGAGTTTATGAACATTTTAAATGGAAATGAATTTGGCACAGAAGAACACGTGAATGGTCTCGAAGCAAATGTTCCTTCTACTGGCACTAGCAATGATGGCACTCATCTCAGTCTATCGAAAAGTGCAAACGAACAAGCAAATGGCGATTCTCTTTCCCCTGTTCTGTTTTCGGTCTCTACTATTAAACATGACCAAACTATGGATGAAACAGGATTTAACTGTAGCAATTACATTGAAGTGTACGCTGAAGATATGGACCAGCATCAAATCGATATATGTGAAGGTAGAGAAGTACTCGGTGACAATCAAAACCAATCTTTGCCCGAGGAGTCTAACGAAACGAATCAAGACATTAGTGCATTAGCACCTGCATCATCTTCCGACAATCCGGTGATCATTAAGGTTGAAGGTAACTGTGGTTGTTTTTGTATTTTTTCCTGACTTTAATAATGTATTTCTATGTTCTTTTAGGTTCATCAAGCCCACAGTCTGTCCGAGTATGTAAACGATGGGTGGCAGAAATAGATGGAGATGACTTAGTTTGCCAAACAGAGAAGTGTCCAATCAAATTACAATTGTCGGATATTTAAACGAATTCGAGTGAATTCTCCGCTGAAAAAGAGAAACCATCGATGATTTGAGTAATGGCGACAATCAAAATGGAATTGACTCGAGTGGAGGAAGAGAGGAAATTACCGAACAAACTGAAGATAAAGAAAAATTGCTGGGCAGTGACACTAAGTTGGATGATGAAGGTGGAAGACATTACAAAATTGAGATGGTGCGTTTGAAGTGAGCCGATAATAACTGTGATGTTTTGGTGGCAAACAGATTCGAGTTGAACTTTCACTTGCGAAAAAAGCATCACTTCTCTCTGCCTTATCGATGTATGGCTGATGGATGCCGTGAACGGTTTGGGTCATGGTGAGGGTAATGCTGTAGTGTTGACTTGGTTTAATTGATTTGTTTGTTATAGGAAAGGACCAGCTTTGGCAAAACATTCTCAGGACAAACATTCGACCATTTCAACCTGGCCCTGTCCTCACTGCACCAAAACTGTTTGGCAAAACATTCAAAACTCAGAGAAATTTATATCTGCATCTGTATCATTACTATTTCGAAGGTGAATACAAGTGTGGCTATGAAGGTTGTAACTATGAAGGAATTGGCAATCTTCGATCGGAAATAAAAAAACATCAGGATTTAGTCCATCCCAAGACAGCCAAACCAGTGATCTACTTATGCGAATTTGATGACTGTGACAAGTCATTCGTACGTATGAGCGCTTACAACAATCACCAACGAATGCATCAAACTTTGAAACCTTACAAATGCACCTGGAACATGTGTGGCTATGTTGCATCACAATGTGGCCCTGTGATCACACATATCCGCATGAAACATTTCCCAGCAAGCCAGAAAGAACAGCTTAAACGTGGCATCGAAGACAATCGCAACCCTCATGACTATCTCGAGATTTAGAACATTACGCAACTCACCTAAAATAGTACACAAACTCCACTTACTGATTATTACCAATCCATTCAAAAATATTCTCCACACAGACCACATACATTCAATTTGTTTCTAACATAATAACATGATATAATTTCAATATGCACAAATTGTATTACCATAATAAATGACTGCTTTTTGTTTGTTTGACTTGCATTTTAGCTAAACACTAGTGTTGGACCATTTGGATAATTTGGTTCATTGTCATGTTACATAATATCATGATAAATGTCTATATTGGAACATACAATCAAAAGTGCATTTAATAATAAATAGAATTTGATTGAGAAAAGCTTTTACTATAGTAATAAATAAATATGACACAAAGCAGCACGGCAAATAGTCATATTTCGGCAATAATATTGTCTGCAAAACGTATATTCGGAAACTAGTAACTTCAATTTGAATTCATATATTTTCAAATTACCTAAACACGTGATTGTGTGTTAGCAAATGGGTGGAAATAGACAAATTCAGTTTGGCTCAATCATTTGTTGTGGTTGTTGTGTAGTCCACAGTCGGTGTTTTGTCTTTGACTGGTGATCATTTTTTGTCGTTCTCTCCAATTTTGCTTTGACTTTGTCCACCACAATCGTCTCAAACCCGATTGATAATGGCCACGGTGCGCGACAAGAATGTGAAGGAACGAGTGAAGGTGCCTCAAGTGCCGAATGTACCAAGTGACGATATGTTGCCAAGCCCGAACATGTCGATTCAAAAGAAGACGATTAATTCGCTTCCAAACGAAATGTTGCGATATGTTTTTGGTAAATTGGAGATGAACAAGTTGATTGGCATTCGAGGTGTGTGCACTCGGTGGCAGGAAATGGCCGAAGACATCTGCCATGAGAAGAGATCGATCGTGATTGAGTCAAAAGATAAAGACATTCCCGATGTCGATTTGTCCCGCTCTTTTAATGGCTTGGTCGACTTTAAGGATTGGATTATTCTCAAAGTGAAACCAATTCAAAATACGCGAAATGTAATTGCTCTGTCCAGTGATTTGTGCATCCTTTTGGGAAAACTATTCCCCCAAGTAGAAAACCTCGTATTGAAGGAATCTCTCCAGCACCACACGGACACTGCCGACAATCTGTTCACTTTACTCGATAATTGGTCATCAACTCTCGTTACTCTAGGTTTAAATGTTTCATACTCTCTCACCATGGTCAAATGCATTGACAATTCCCGTTACGATGAATTACTCGATCACATCAACAATTTGACAAATCTCAAACGATTTGTATTTGGCGAGCCTCTCAAACCATATGAGTTGCATTTTCTAAATCGTTTGGAGCACTGCACATTTTATATGGACGGTTTTAATCCACTTGTCGCAATCCCTTTTCTTGGAACGAATTGTACCAGTTTACGTTTGCTTCCATTTATAACACCCAAAAACATCACTCAATTTCTCAAACTCAATGGCCCATTGGTGAAAGGCCTCACTCATTTGGGATTAGCTGCATTCGAAGGTGAAGTTTTGTCATTTATTTGTGGCAATTTTGGTGCTCTTCAAATGTTGGATATCAACATTTTGTACTTGGTAAGAGTAATTCCCCCCTAATTGATTGCTTTATTATATTTGCTTTACTTGCAGGATTTCAATGCAGACACCATTTGCGACATTGTTCGACTGTCCAAGCTAACTCAACTCTCGATTCATTCTTTCAAGTTCGATTTGCCTGCACTGGCCCGATCCAACTTGTCCACTTTGAGTTCAGTTCATACTCTTGCCATTACAAAGTTTACACCCCTGAATGATGACCAACCATTTGATGGAGACCAATTTTGTCGAGTTCTGTCATTTGTTTTCCCGATTCTGCAACAACTCACCATCAAACATCGAGTCAAACTGGTTCGAGACGGAATCGCTGATCATTTGGATCATTTCGTTCACTTGCGCAAGCATGTCATAACTCAAGTGGATCACCCTTTTTCGTTCGCTAATTAATTTCATACTACACATATTCAAATCTTTTCTGTATATTTTCATTAATCTTTAGTCTCATAATTTGTATTTTCACTACAAACTCACAATCGAAATCTGTACGACTAAATGTACAAACACTTTAAATGTCAATAAATATTCGTTAATTTTCAACTCTTGTGATTGAACACGATTACAGTTATACGTAAGAATTTAAATAATTAATAATATCATCAAATTTGTCGAACATTTTATCATTGTCCTACCATAAAAAGTATCCAAACAGATCGTGTGAACGCAAGCTATCAAAATTTTCAGACAAACAAAACGTACATATAGATGACATTGATAGTTGTATCTGACAAATGTAAATTAAACCAAAGAAAAGTTGCGAATATTGAGAAGTGGAACCAGATTTGTAATAATCAATAAATGCAACACTCACAAATGATTTGTTTCTACACTTATAACCAAACAGCTTGGTGGTGACCTCAAACAGAATTTGGAAAGTAATATAGAAATATGACACAAAGCAGCACGGCAAATAGTCAAATCTCAGATAAAGGATTTCGGTAATACTGCAGTATATTGTCAGCAAAACGCACATTCTGAAACTAGTGACTTCAATTTGAATTCAAATTTTCAAATTACATAAACATATTGTTTAAAACATTTGATTGTGTGTTGTCAAATGGGTGGAAATAGACAAATTGAGTTTAAACTCAATTGGCTCAATCTTTTTGTTGTGGCTGCTGTGTAGTCCACACTCGGTGTTTTGTCTTTGACTGGTGAACATTTTCTGTCGTTATCACCTATTATTCTTTGACTTTGCCCATCACAATCATCCCAAACCCGATTGATAATGGCCACTGTGCGCGACAAGAATGTGAAGAAACGAGTGAAGGCGTCTCAAGTGCCGACAGTACCAAGTGACGATATGTTGCCAAGCCCGAACATGTCGATTCAAAAGAAAATGATTAATTCGCTGCCTAACGAAATGTTGCGATATGTTTTTGGAAAATTGGAGATGCAAAAGTTGATTGGCATTCGAGGTGTGTGCTCTCGGTGGCAGGGACTGGCCGAAGACATCTGTCGTGAGAAGAGGTCCATCATGATCGAGTCTAAAGCTAAAAACATTCCCGATCCCGATTTGTCTGCCACTTTTAATGGCTTGCTCGACTTTAGTAAGGATTGGATTATTCTCAAAGTGAAACCAACTGAAAATAATCGAAATTTAATTGCGCTGTCCGCTGATTTGTGCACAGTTTTTGGAAAACTATTCCCCCGAGTGGAGAATCTCGTGTTCAGTGGGCCTCTCAAGCGCACCATAGACACTGCCGACAATCTGTTCAGTTTACTCGATAATTGGTCATCAACTCTCGTCACTCTAGGTTTTTATGTTCCAAAATCTTTCAGTTTCACCGCGGACAATTTCATTGTGAAGACTCGTTGCGCTGAATTATTCAATCACCTCAAAAATTTGACCAATCTCAAGCGATTTGCATTTAGCGATCCTCTCGAGCCGAAATATAAGTTGGATTTTCTAAATCGTTTGGAGCACTGCTCTCTTTCTATTAACCCTTTGGATGGGATGGGATTGCGTAATCATCTACTTGACACAATTTCTCTTCTTGGAACGAATTGTACCAGTTTGCGTTTGTCTGGGGCTATATCTCTCCATCCAATTACTCAATTTCTCAAACTGAATGCTACATTGGTGAAAGGCCTCACACGTTTGAGTCTGTTTACAATTCGTCCTGCAGTTTTGTCATTTATTTGTGCCAATTTTAGTGCCCTTCAAATGTTGGACATATATGTCAGGGTAAGAGTAATTCTCCCTAATTGATTGATTTACTATATTAGCTCTACTTGCAGTATTTCAATGCAGACACCATTTCCTATCTTGCTCGACTGTCCAAGCTAACTCAACTATCGTTTCAATATGACACACTCGACTTGCCCACACTGGCCCGAACCGATTTATCGATTTTGAGCTCAGTTCAAATTCTTGCCATAACTCACTTTTATCGTGGCCAACAACTTGATGGAGACCAGTTTTGTCGATTTTTGTCATTTGTTTTCCCGAATGTGCAACAACTCACCATCAAACATCCACTCAAACGGGTTCGAGACAAAATTGCTCAGCATTTGGACCATTTCGTTCACCTGCGCAAACATGTGATTGCTCCTTTATATTAATTAATTAATTTATGTAATCTCATACTACACATTTTCTAACTTTTTGTATTTTTTCATTAATCAATAGTCTTACTATTTGTATTTGTCACTACCAATCACAATCACAAATCTGTACCAGCAAATGTACAAACACTTTAAATGTCAATAAATACTATTCGCTAATTTTCACGATTGAACACGATTACAAATATATTTGAAATGATAAATGGACTAATAAATATAAAACTAAACACCAAATATATGCTTTCATTCAGATCATCACCACCATTAATATCTGTATCCCAAAAAGTACTAACATTTTTATTATGTTAATTTAATTTAATTCAATTTAAATCAAAATAGCTATACATGAATGAACACATCACTCACAAATGATTTCTACACTTACGTGGTAAATCAAACAGAATTTGGTCTAGAAAAGTCAAAAAAGAAATATGACACAAAGCCATTCTAGGGAGAAATATTTGGGCAATACTATTACAAACAAAACACCTGAACTCACAATCAGAAATTAGTAATATCAATTTGAATTCAAATTTTTAAGTTACATAAACATTTGATTGTGTGTTATCAAATGGGTGGAAATAGAGAAATTGAGGTTTGCTCAATCATATGTTGTGTGTGCTGTGAAGTCCCACACTCGGTGTTTTTGTCTTTGACTGGTGATCATTTTCTGTCGTTCTCTTCTGTTTTGCTTTGACTGCTAACCCTAATCGTCTCAAACCCGATTGATAATGGCCACTGTTCGCGACAAGAATGCAAAGAAACGAGTGAAGCTGCCTCAAGTGCCGACCGCACCAAGTGACGATATATTGCCAAGCCAGAACATGTCGATTCAAAAGAAAATGATTAATTCGCTTCCAAACGAAATGTTGCGATATGTTTTTGTCAAATTGGAGATTGACATGTTGATTGGCATTCGAGGTGTGTGTCCTCGGTGGCAGGAACTGGCCGAAGACATCTGTCGTGAGAAGAGGTCCATCGTAATTGTGTCAAAAGCTAAAAACATCCCCGACCCCGATTTGTCCCGCACTTTTAATGGCTTGGTCGACTTTAGCAAGGATTGGACTATCCTCAAAGTGAAACCAACTGAAAATAAGCGAAATTTAATTGCGCTGTCCGCTGATTTCTGCATCGTTTTGGGGAAATTATTTCCCCAAGTGGAAAATCTCGTGTTGAATGTGCCTCTCAAGCGCACCATAGACACTGCCGACAATCTGTTCACTTTGCTCGATAATTGGTCATCAACTCTCGTTACTCTAGGTTTTAATGTTCCAAAATCTCCCAATTTCATCGCGGAAATTGCTCAACATTTGGACCATTTCGTTCACCTGCGCAAACATGTGATTGCTCCTTTATTTTAATTAATTAATTTATGTAATCTCATACTACACATTTTCTAACTTTTTGTATCTTTTCATTAATCAATAGTCTTACTATTTGTATTTTCACTACCAATCACAATCTAAATCTGTACCAGTAAATGTACGATGTTTACAAAAGATTGCAAATCTTGATTCGCGATTCGAATTTGACATCACGTGAATCCATATATTGTTTTGATTTGGTCTGTAATCAAAATAGCCATACATGAATAAACACATCACTCACAGATGAATTGTTTCTACATTTTACCAACAGTTTCGTGGTGAACAGAATTTGATTAAGAAAAGTAACAAATAAATATGCAGCACAGCACGACAAATAGTCAGATATCAAATAGAAAGTTGAGTAATACTATTACCAGCAAAACACCAGAACGCACATTCTGAAACTAGTAATATCAATGTAATATCAATTTGAATTCAAGTTTTCAAATTACAACAACACCGTGTTTTAAACACGTGATTATGTGTTGTTAAATGGGTAGAAATAGACTTATTTCAGTTTGGCTCTCAAATTGAGCTGCTCAATCATTTGTTGTGTGCGCTGTACGCTCGGTGTTCTATCTTTGACTGGTGAGCATTTTCTGTCGATCTCTTTTGTTTTGCTTTGACTTTTCCAACCCCAATCGTCTCAAACCCGATTGATAATGGCCACTGTGAGAGACAAGAATGCAATGAAACGAGTGAAGGTGTCTCAAGTGCCGACAGTACCAAGTGACGATATATTGCCAAACTCGGACATGTCGATTCAAAAGAAGACGATTAATTCGCTGCCAAACGAAATGTTGCGATATGTTTTTGTCAAATTGGAGATTGACAAGTTGATTGGCATTCGAGGTGTGTGCACTCGGTGGCAGGGACTGGCCGAAGACATCTGCCGTGAGAAGAAATCGATTGTGATTGAGTCTAAAGCTAAAAACATTCCCGATGTTGATTTGTCCCGCTCTTTTAATGGCTTGCTCGACTTTAGCAAGGATTCGACTATTCTCAAAGTGAAACCAATTGGAAAAAGGCGAAATATAATTGCACTTTCCAGTGACTTTTGCGTCCTTTTGGGAAAATTATTCCCTCAAGTTGAAAATCTCGTGTTGAATGTGTCTCTCCAGCGCACCACAGACACTGCTGACAATCTGTTCACTTTACTCGACAATTGGTCATCAACTATCGTTGCTCTAGGTTTGAATGTTTCCAACACCATTGCCCAATCTCGTTACGTTGAATTGTTCAATCACATCAACAATTTGAGCAATCTCAAGCGATTTGTATTCAGCGAGCCACTCATGCGGACATATAAGTTGTATTTTCTGAAACGTTTGGAGCACTGCTCTATTTCTAATTGGAGTTCAATTGTTGCAATTCCTCTTCTAGGAAAGAATTGCACCAGTTTGAATTTGTTTAGCTATATATATCTCTCACGAATCACTCAAATTCTCAAACGGAATGCTCCATTAGTGAAAGGCCTCACTCATTTGAGATTGCGTACATTCGAAAACGAAGTTTGGTCATTTGTTTGTGCCAATTTTTGTTCCCTTCAAATGTTGGACATCGAATTTGTGTGCAAGGTAAGAGTAATTCTCCCTAATTGATTGCTTTACTATATTTGCTCTACTTGCAGAATTTCAATGCAGACACCATTTCCGACCTTGCTCGACTGTCCAAGCTAACTCAACTATCGTTTCAATATGACACACTCGACTTGCCCACACTGGCCCGATCCGATTTATCGATTTTGAGTTCAGTTCAAATTCTTGCCATAACTCAGTTTGATGGTAGCCTACACTTTGACACTGACCAATTTTGTCGAGTTCTGGCATTTGTTTTCCCGAATGTGCAACAACTCACCATCAAACATCCACGCAAACGGGTTCGAGACAAAATTGCTCAACATTTGGACCATTTCGTCCACCTGCGCAAACATGTGATTGCTCCTTTATAACTCTCTAATTAATATCATACTACATATATTCTAACCTTTTGTATCTTTTCATTAATCAATAGTCTCACTATTTGTATTGTCACTACTAGTCACAATCACAAATCTGTACCAGTAAATGTACGAACATTTTAAATGTCAATAAATATTCGTTAATTGTCAACTCTTGTGATTGAACACGATTACAAATATATTTGAAATGATAAATGAACTAATAAATATAATACTAAACACCAAATGTATGCTTTCATATTTATTCAAATTATCCTCACCATTAATAATTAATGTTATCTGTATCCCAAAATGTACTAACATTTTTATAATGTTAATAAAAAAAAGTTAAACATTCAAATTTAAGTAATCAAAAATGTCTCCAAAATTGTCATACATCCTGCAAGAAAAATCGTCCAAAAATATCGCGTGAACCCAATTTGGCGAAAAGATTCAAATGAGGAAAGAGTAAATTTCCAAGTCACTCTCTAATATCTCGACTGAAATATCTGACTTAAAAAAAATCGCAAATTTTGATTCTTGATTCGAATTTGACATCACGTGAATCCATATATTGTTTTGATTTGGTCTGTAATCAAAATAGCCATACATGAATAAACACATCACTCACAAATTATTTCTACACTTACGTAAAATCAAAACAGAGTTTGGTCAAGAAAAGTCAAAAAAGAAATGTGACACAAAGCCGTTCTAGGGAGAAATATTTGGGCAATATTATTGTGTGTTGTCAAATGGGTGGAAATAGACAAATTTCAGTTTGGCAGCCAACTTTGGCTCAATCATTTTGTTGTGGCTGTTGTGAAGTTCACACTCGATGCTTTGTCTTTACTGATGAACATTTTCTGTCGATCTCTCCTGTTTTGCTTTGACTTTTCCCATCCCAAATGTCCCAAACCCGATTGATAATGGCTACACTGAGTGACAAGAATGTGAAGAAACAAGTGAAGGTGTCTCAAGTGCCGACAGTACCAAGTGACGATATGTTGCCAAGCCAAGACATGTTGGTTCAAAAGAAGGCTATTAATTCGCTTCCAAACGAAATGTTGCGATATGTTTTGGACAAATTGGAGATGGATAAGTTGATTGGCATTCGAGGTGTGTGCACTCGGTGGCAGGGACTGGCCGAAGACATCTGTCGTGAGAAGAGGTCCATTCTGATTGAGTCAAAAGCTAAAACCATTCCCGATGCCGATTTGTCCCGCTCTTTTAATGGCTTGATCGACTTTAGTAAGGATTGGATCATTCTCAAAGTGAAACCAACTAAGAATAAACGAAATGAAATTGCACTGTCCAGTGATTTCTGCATTCTTTTGGGAAAATTATTTCCCCAAGTGGAAAACCTCGTGTTGAATGTGTCTCTTCAACGCCACACAGATACTGCTGACAATCTGTTCACTTTACTCCAGAATTGGTCATCAACTCTCGCGACTTTAGGTTTTTTCGTTCCAAACAATCCTACCATGGTCAATTGCATTGTCAAATCTCGCTACGTGGAATTGTTCGATCACATTAACAATTTGACCAGCCTCAAGCGATTTGTATTCGGTGATCCTCTCGATCCGAAATATAAGTTGGATTTTCTTCATCGTTCGGAGCACTGCTCTTTTTATCATTTGAATCCATTTGACGTAATTCCTCTTCTAGGAAAGAATTGTACCAGTTTGAATTTGTTTAGCTATATATCAATCGGACAAATCACTCAATTTCCCAAACTGAATGCTCCATTAGTGAAAAGTCTCACTCATTTGAGATTGCGTGCATTCCAAAGTGATGTATGGTCATTTGTTTGTACCAATTTTGCTGCACTTCAAATGTTGGACATCGAAATTTTCTTCAAGGTAAGAGTAATTCCCTCCTCTTGAATGCTTTGTTATATTTGCTTTACTTACAGGCTTTCAATGCGGATGCCATTTCCGACCTTGCTCGACTGTCCAAGCTTTCTCAACTATCGATGCAATGTGTCAAGTTAAATTTGGTCGCACTGGCCCGATCTAACTTGTCCACTTTGGATTCAGTGCAAATTCTTGCGGTGACTAATTTTGAATTAGAAAATGATGGCCAACCATTTGATGGCGACCAATTTTGTCGAGTTCTGGCATCTGTTTTCACCAATCTGCAACAACTCACCATCAAACATCGACTTAAACTAGTTCGCACTGCAATCGCACAGAATTTGGATCATTTCGTCAACTTGCGCAAGCATGTGATTGCTTCTAAATAATTTCCCATTAACATGACACATTCTCAACTTTTTGTATCCTTTCATTAATCAATAGTTGCACTCTTTGTATTTTCACTATCAATCACAATTTAAAATCTATACAATATATACTTTAAACACTTTAAATGTCAATAAATATCCGTTAATTGTCAACTCAACTCAAGCTCAAATACTCTAATCAAAAACGCAAATTAACCCATTCAGACTAATGTAGTTTAATTTCGCCAAAGTGAACAAGAATGTCAAGTAGATGAACGATTCCACACAGAAAGATGTTGTACTCGTGCCAATGTTGGGGCGAGTTGACTCAAATGATTCAAATTTGATTCATTAATGAGGTTCGAGTAAACTGTCTAAATCAGAATAGAACTGTAGAGATGCAACTGCCATTGCAACATGCAACAATATGAAATAGTGCACAACTTTTGGCAAAAGTTGGACACATTCTCTGACAAATTTTTTAAATCTATCAACATTTGAATGTTGTAGAGTGGTATTAAGATTAAGTTTGAGTTATAAGATAAAATTCAAATAACTTACCGATTGTAAAGAGATTAAAATGCGTGGAGATTAATCGACGATTAATAATCGTGAAGAAGACGTGCAAAATAGAAAATACTTAATGAAACGATGCAGAATAGTCTGAATAGAATTCAAAATCAATGCGAAAATGTTCAACAAAGCGACCAATCGAGGACAAGTGCAACTGTCAAATGATCTGAGCCCTCGAGAGTTGTCCCATTCTTTTATATGCTCTCCACTCTGTACTAACAAGAGTTGTAAGACGAGGGAGAGTTGACCTTCATTGGAAGAGGAAAAAGTTAGTTGACCTTGTCTAGACGCGGTGAGTCTCACGACATAAGACGACAAACATTTGTCGCCATTCCGAGCCACCCCGACTTGTGTTCTTGCATTGCACATTCATGTAATAGCTAATTGACAAAACGAAGTGGAAAGTTGAAAGTAGCTTTTCCGAGAAAAGTAGAACCCATGTAACAGAGCTGCACAAGTGTCGACACCAATGACAGACAACTGGACAAAAAAGAATCACTTGTTGAATTCAGTCTAGACGTTATTGACTATAGAAGATTATAATTGCGGAAAGTCCTGTAGGACTCATATAGGAACACCATCTTATAGGACTTTGTGTAGGATATAGTCATATATGCACACATGATTTAAGATAGAAAATATTTATTATTCAATAATCAGTAATGAGGAATTAGATTTATTAATTTATTAATGAATGATTCGTTGGTGAGATGTTGAAGATGTCCTTTTACTACAGTTACAATCTTAGCCCACCAAACGATCGATCGGATCAGTCAGCCCAAAATCGTGTGAACGCAAATTGACAAACAAGTTCACATGTGGCTCGAGTAAATTTGCAAGCAGAGGACTTTTGACGATCAAATTTTCCACATTTGGAAAAATAGTCGAAAGAATTCGACAAAATTGGTGAACATCGAAATTTGCTGGCAAAATACGATAATGCTCGTATAGACCAGTGACAAAGCAAAAATTCACCAACGAAAAGGTTCGAATGTTGTGCAGTGGCACCAGATTGGCGACATCAAGAGCGGACATTTCAATACGAATAGACTCAAATCGTAACTCAGTCAAATGAGTCAATCGAGCCAATTGTTGGATCATGTCGTTGGTGAGCTAGAAATAAACAATTAATGGACTAATGGGCACAATGAAACACAAGCACAAGCACTTACCTTGCAATAAGACTCAAAATACAACATTTGCAATGAAGAAAAGTGCTCACAAATGAATGGTAATGCATTATTATAATTAGGATTCCATGAATATAAGCTTAAACGCTCGAGACTGGAAACAAATGATCCATAGAGACGATTCAATTTGGTTAGTTCGCCAACGGACACATTATAACAAAACAGCCCCAAACTAGTGATTCGAGTTCGCAAATTTGGCAAACTTAAAATAACCTCTTCAATAGTACCACCAGAAAGGTGGTCTAGTCGAGCAATTGTTGGAGCTAATTGTGTGGTTATTTCAGATGGAATTTCGGTCATATCTAACTTCTTCAGATTGACCAAATCGTTGATTGGGGAACTAAGATCGGTGGAAAATCCATGACGCAAAGATAAAGTTGAAGACCACAAGCGAAGCATTGTGGCGAATTCTGTTGGGGAATACGAAAAATGTTCAGTGAGAAAAAATTGTTCGATTTGGGGGAATAGATTCGCCAGAGGATCACACAGTTCCCCAGACAAGTAAAATCGAGTGCGTGAATTAAATCTCAATTGAATAAAAACAAAATCTCTGTTCCAGTTGACGTGTCCATTAAATCGTTTGCACATTTCCAAAACAGTGTCAGTATTGTATGACGAACTTTGCATGATCACCAAACACTTTTTGTCCCTCAAAATGAGCTCAATCACATTCTTAAATTTCTCGTTCACCAGCCTGAGTGGAATCAAGTGGTGTGCTTGCACTCGTCCCAAAATTGCTCGCAACATTTCATTCGGCAGTTGGCAGATGAAATATTGTGATTGTCCACCGAGATCGAGTTGAGCCACGGCCTCCACAAGTGGCTGATTCGACTTGAGAGCACGCGAATCCATTTTGTTGAGCTTTGGTCTGAAATCAAGATGCTCACACGTTGATGAACACGACTTTGGTTCACTTACCAACAGGTTTGAGGTGAAATCAAAAAGTTTGGTCAAGGAAATGGCAAAATATAGGGAACGACACAAGGCAGCTCCAAAACCTAAAAAATAATATTATTACAAAAAACAATTCAATAAATTGTTTACTCATTTACAATTCCACAGTAACGAGCAAAGAAAGACTTACAATCAAAATCAAGCTTCGCTGGAAAAAGTTCAAATTGACACCAAATGTAGAGGACATAAATTATGACACGGAGTTGAATAATTCCGACAAAAATCAATCACTAAACACAAACAGCTGAGTTATAAGAAAAATTCAAGTGACTTACGGATTGTGAAGGGATCAAAATGCGTAGAGATTAATCGACGATTAATAATCGTGACGAGCAAAATGGAAAATACGTAATGAAAAGATGCAGAATAGAGAGCAAAATCAATGCGAAAATGATCAAGAAGCGACCAATCGAGAGTGCAAGTGCAACTTCCAAATGAACTGAGCCATAGAGATGACCCACTCTTTTATATGCTCTCCGCACAGTACTAGAGCAGCAACAGTGGAAGAGGAGAAATGAAATTCTTCTCTTTTGTCTTTTGTCTAGTCAGTTTAATAGACATGTCTATTAGAGTGAGACTCACGAAGACGACGCGTATATGTTTGTCGCCATTCCAAGCCATGGCTGGGTGCACCCCGACTTGTGTGCTCTACATTGCACATTCAAGAGGCACCATTCACACAAGTGACGGCCGTAGGCAAAATGAAATGGAAAGCAGAAATCTTTTCCGAGAAAAATAGAACGCACGTAGCAATGCTTGTTAAATTCAGTTCATGATTTGATCAAGTATAGACGCATTAGACTTGAAGATTAAAATGACGGAAAGTCCTATGCAAACACAATTCGATACATACATTGTTGGAGACTCAACAAATTTACCAATAAAAAAATCAAAGTCTGGTTTAGGACAGAAAATATTTATTATTCAATATACCAGGTACATCAGTAATGGGGGAATTAGATTTGTGTAGACAACCAATGGCTTATTCAGAAAATCCTTGAGATGTTTATGTTCACTTTTCAGGTCCCTTTAGACAATCGAACGTTGAATGGGATCGGACAAAACCAAATTTAATGAACCCAAATTAAGAAAAAGTATTAAATGGAGCTCGAGTAAATTTCCAAGCTGTGAATAGGATGCACTTTTGACAAATGAAACGCTTTGATAAATAAAATATGAGTTTTAAATTCAAATAAAATTACATAATACATTTTCAATAATAAGGAAGCATCTGTCCGGCAAAGTATCAAGTGAAAATTCCAATGAAAATTTTTGATGCATTTGCAATCAACTGTCCATTTGGAGGAGGATGAATCCAGAAAAGAAATGTGCGCTTTGGTAATGCGATGTTTTTACTATCGTTTGAATTGATTTTTAGTGTTGAATAGAAAAACTGCTAATGCTAATAAAAAGCGTTGAGCAAAACAAACTCATGAACCTGAGTCAATGAATTCATGAAATCTTGAAAGAATTTTTGTAATTTTATATATTTACGTGAGTTTGTTTTCCAAAAGAAACTAATTTCACAAAACGTATTTTTACAAATTCACTAGTGATCTTATATAATTTTTATTATTTTTCACATTATCAACTGAATCCATATTGTATTGCTTTGACACTGTAAAGATATAAATCATATAACAACAAAACACACTAATGATTTGATGGTTCAAAAATGTGGTTGCTGTGAATGCTTGAAGATTCACTCGAATCACATGTGAACCTTTTTAGTAATTTGCGTTCATTCGATTTCACTTTGGACGATCCGATTGATCGTTTGTTGGACTAAGATGATGAATTGTTTGTCTACACAAAACTAATCTATCTATTACTGATCTTTTTCTGTAAACTTAAACTGTCTTTGATTTTGAACTTTTGTTTTATTTTAGTTCAAGTAACGATCCAAGACAATATTTCATTGTTGAAAGAATTTACGAAATTAATAACTGTTTCGTGAATAATGCTATTTATTTATTGATTTGTAGTTTGGGTTTTGAACATTTGGGACAATCGATAAATGGTTTGATACAATGTCACAAACTTTATCTGATGACATCGAATACGTTCCAATGAATACTTCGAAAATATTACTATTTCTCATTAATTTGAAAACATCTGTCCGCATGAGCAAACACACAATCCACCTCCACCTCCCACAAGTCTTGATCAAAATCATTTTTATATTTTCTCAAATCTTGCAAACTTATTTTCTTTTTCACACAATCAATAATAATATTCGCCAAATCTTTCATTTTTGTTTCTTCCATCTTCTTTTGCAAGCCACAAATTACAATCCACAATATTCACAATACAAATCGTCAAATTAAGTTTAATCAAAAGTTTAATTTCGCCAAAGTGAACAAGAATGTCATTGTAAAAAATGCTTAAAAAAGTTTAATTAAAAATAATAATCCAATTTGTAAAAAGAAAGTAATTAAGTAGTAAAAAAATATTCAATCTCATGTCGTTTCACTTCTCATCCTCAAACTTCACTCCCAACTTCTTCATTTTGTTCACCAAACAGTCCACATCCATCAGCAACAGTTCAAAGTATCCAGCCAGAACATTATTCTGTGAACCATCCTTCAGGTCACCATCAGTGGAACAGTCCGAATCAGGATCCCAAGGAGCAGGCATCTGTTCTCGTGCAAATTTGTGCACAAACTGTCGAATCCTTGGCAGCATCTCCACATCCTCCACCAAATGATCGACCTCCTGCTCGGTGGGCTGTCGTCCCCAAACCAGCGCAAATTGATACCGAAAATGTTGTTCCAAATCATCCTCAGGTCGTTCTTCGAGCACACCTTCCGTGTCCTCCTGGTAGTCCCGATAGAGATTGATAAAAGTGGCCAACTTGATAGTCTCGAGATAAGAGGTGATCAGTGCCGCCACAGTTCGTCCATAAATCTCCGCATCATCCAGGTCCTTCAGGGAGGGCAACAGATTGGTCATACCACGATAAGTGATCTCATGTGGAAGAGTCTTTAAATTCTCGGGAAGAAGTTCTTCAGGAGTTTCACCGGCAAAATTCCTAATCTTCAACAAATGTCTCCCACCAAATTCGAGAATCTTCCTGATGGAGCCCTCCTTTTCACTCATGACCGCATTGTGCAGTGCCGTAGCCCCATCCACCATCGAAGCAGCCTCATAGTCCAACAGTGTTCCCGTCTCACGACTGCATCCAATCAACTTTTCCACACACTTTTCATGTCCAAATCGAGCAGCATCATTCAGTGCAGTGTAGCCCTGCACATCCGCCCGATTCACATCATCCTCATCGTCCACCACATCAAACAGAGATTCAATCCACTTGAAATCACCACGACGAGCCGCAATGTGCAGACTAGTGCCACCAAAGGGCGTCTTCTCACCACCAGTCGAGTATTTACGGTAAAGTACCTCAAGGTTAGATGAATTGATGTGCGGATTCATGTAGTCAACGGTGGCGGCGGCGCCCGCTTTTGTTGGAGAAGCTAATAAACTCGTGTTGGGGGTTCGTGTTTCACGGATTCGACGCGATTTACGTGGTCCCAATTCATCATCATCCTCGCCATCTTGAGGCTTCGAGTGATCATCACCAATGCCCAAATCAGAATCCATGTTCATCTCGCCCACGCCCTCATCGATCATCTTCAAGCTCAGCCTCTCCTTCTTCAGTGCCTTCCGCTTGTCACCAAACTCGGCCACCTCATATTTGAATCCATTCACGTCCCCAGCCAGAAAGGTGCACAGAATCAGCCTCAGCGACAGTTTGTACTTTCCCTTGTGAAAGTGTTGATTCAAATTGATGTACTGATTCGACAGTAGAGCCACACAGAATTGTGCCTTCAACCAGGGATACTCCTCGAGCTCACAGAGAACGATATTGACTTTGTCCCATTTGCGAGTCAACTCTCCTTCCTTCTTCAACGCATCGAACAGTTCCTGTGCAACAATCAGTCGACTTGAGGACAGTTCGAGGTAAGGTCGTACATTTCCGGCACAGATTCGAATCACCTCCGACAAATCTGCATACAACTTCATCATGGGCGCGCTCATCTGGAAAATGTCCAACTTGATCGTCTTGACCAAGTATGAAATGTAAAATTTCATAACACGTGGCATATAGTCGGGCTTCTTGCGAGGCTCGTCCCACATCATGCGCACCATCAGTGGCTTCACATCCGACACCAGATTGTTCATATCGTGGGCATAATCGTCGGACACGGACAAAAAGCTGGCAAAATCATCACACAAAAAGGTGATAACAATTTTGAACAGTTCAAAGGGCAGTTGGATATTGAGATGAACTTTGGCCGAAAGTGGATCGAGATTGAATTGTTTGTACTTGAGACAGAGACGCATGATGTGACCCATGAGGGAGAAGAAAAAATCGTGCGGCGCTTCTTTGGCCTTGGGATAGTGCAGCAGTTCGAGTACGTCACGACGCTTCCAGGTGAGGGAGGCAATTTGGGTGAAGAAATATCTAAAGGGTAAAAAAAGAGGGTTAGGTAAGGCAAAACAAATCAAACTAATGGCCTAAACTAACATCAACAAATATACTAAAAGAATTTAAATTGATAAAAGCGACGAACAAAAATGCAACGATAACAGTACCTAATCGCTTAAACTAACATCTAACAAATTGCCGATAAAATTAAAAAAGTAAAAGAAAGGGAAATCATAAGAATCAAAACAATACTTTAAACGCGTAATCTAACATCTAACGAAAGTACAAATAGGATTGAATGGGTCAGGTAAAACAGTAAAACCCAATTGAATCATAAAGTCCTTAACTTTCTAAACTAATATCCAATCTAACATATAACGAAAGTATGAATACTACTGTAGGATGGAGTAAATTCAAGAATACCCGAAAATCTGAACAGTACAGTACCTAATGGCCTATGGAAATATCTAACTAATATCTAAATTGCCAAAGGGATTGAAAAGTTAGGTAAAAGTAAAGGAAATCCAAACAATATCTATCGAAAGTGCCAAAAAAAGATAAAAACGGCTAAACACGAGGAAAAGAACCCAAAAATCAAACAGTACAGTATTCCTAATCATAAGGTCCTAATGGCTTAAAGTAACATCTAACTAATGTCTAAATTACAGACGAGATTAAAAAAAAGAAAACTCTAAGAATCAAAACAATATCAAATTACCTAATCAAATATCTAACAAAAGTACAAATAGGATTGAAAAGATAAAACAAGGAACTAATCATCATAGTTCCTAACTGCCTAAACTAAAATCGAAACTATGAAACTACTAACATCTAAATTAAAGTATAAAAACATACCTAAAAAAATTCAAATAATTCGCATAGACCTTCTTGAATTGATGTCGGCCCGTGACACTATTGCCCGTCATACTAGCGAACCGTTCAACGGTCAACTTCGAATAGCATCGTAGGAATTGTCTCAAAAAGTCCAAATTGAGCGCACTCGGTGCCAAAAAGTACTGATACGAATCGTTGAGTGTACTGGCCAACATCTGATACAGGCCCGCCTGGAAGCTGCCTCGAATAGAGTGGAAGAAGGACTTATCTCGTATTGAGGGTAGTGCTCCTGGAACAAAAAATAGATATATTAAAAATCTATAATAATATCAAAAGAATTCTTACTCAAAAAGCGATCATTCTGAGGTTTGCGTGTATTCAACGACATCGACAACATCTCCTGTCGGTCTTCCACGTCCTCAAACCAGGAATGATACGTGAACTGACCCACTTGGGTACGAATTTGAGACAGTTGGGAATTGCGCTGTGAGGTAAAGTCGTCATAGTCACCAAAGAAATCATCAAAATCGTTATCTTCTTTTGGTTGTTGTTGTTGAACTTTATTATTACGAGTTGATGATTTCTTTTGATTATTGTTTGAATAGAAGAAATCATCACTCTGCTTCTGTTCGCTGTCCTCATCATCATCAGAGGAGGTGAAATCATCGTCCTCAAGGTACTGAAGTCTACGGCGAATAGATTGTGGATTCGCGGGATTTGCCGATTCAGAAGCCACAGGTTTGGCTACTTTATTTACTGCTGCTGCGGGAAGAGGAGGGATACACGGCTTCTTGAAGGGCGATTCCTCAGTGTCAGAATCCATGTTTAATAAGATTCAAGGGTTAAAGGAATGCAGAAGGATACAGAAACTAGAAAAATAATAATTAAAAAGAGGAAAATATACGAAGGCAAAAAATGCTAACCTTTAGAAAATAATCACAAATAATTCCTAGAAAAATATGATTTTAATGAAATTTTTTTACAGAATATCAGAGTTAATGATCTTACCTTTGAGGTAGTAGTAGTGGTGGTGATAAGATTAAAAAAGATCATGGATAACGAGAATTAAATAGATTTGTGGTATTTTTTGGCGCTTGAGGCTGACTGCAGCAGACAGACACAGGCGAACACATGACAACAACACAACACAACACAACACAAAAGCTGCATGTGCGGGAAAAGTATGAGAGGTCGTACACAGAGGACGTTACGTTGGTTTGAAATGATTTAGAGGAAAAATGTTACCGTTTTATAGATATTACTAATTACTAATAACATTTTAGCTCTAAAATTACTTATTTTTTATCAGCTACACTAGTGATCTAGTGATTTATCACAAATTACAATACTAAATTAAAGAATTAGTTTAAAATTAAATCTAAAGATTTAAAATTTAGATTTAAACCACCTATAAATTACTTTTATTTATTAAATCTTTGTTAATTTATTTTATCTCAATTTGTTGATTTCATTATTTGGAATACATGTAACATATCACAATATTGTATACTTATAATTAATAATTTAATAATTGATTTTATTAATTGTTGGACTTGCACATTTTATTGTGCTGTTGTGCCACTATTAGGTAGAATGTGGACTTTAAAATAACTGGATAATGATTAATACAAAACAAAATTTGTTACTGTCAAGACAGTCAAGTTGAAAATTTCAATTTGCAAAACAAACACAAATAGCCGCCTGTTGTCCCCACAATGTCGCTGTGAGTCTAAATGACAATGAGTGACAATGTACACAATGACAATGACAATAAGCATATAAGCACGATCGTTCAGGCAGAGCTGTGCTTTACTTTCGTTTGTTCTTCGCCATCAAACACACCAAAGTCACTTCTTTCTTTCTGTGTTTGTCTGTACTCGTGATTTGTCTCAACTCGCCTCACAATGTCAAATGTAAACGATGTCGTTGTATCTCTGAATCAACTGGAGCGCCTAATTAACTCGAATCAGGAAAATGTGAATCGTGAAATTGAGTCTATTAATAATGTTATTAATAAGATTATTCTCCAGTCTGGCCGACGATTTTATTTGTTGAAGAGAGGGCTCAGAATATTAAAAACTTTTCTATCTTCTCTTGATCAAAATCAGCAAATCATCAATCAGCTTGTTTCGTTGACCCAACAAGACAATCGACACAATGTGAGTGACTTGCCCGGTAGTATTCGTGCCATACTTTCTACTATTACTCCAAACAAGGAGACAATCGATTTGGACTCATCCGAAATTGGTGGTAATGTCTCCACTGAGTCAGTGAAAATTCTGGATGAATTTGGCACAGGAGGACACGTGAATGGCCTCGAAACAAATGTTCCTTCTACTTCCAGTACCAATGATGCCAATTTCAGCCAATCGAAAAGTGCAAACGAAGAAGCAAATTTCGATTTTCTTGATCCTGCTTTGCCTTCGGTCTCCACTGTCTACGAACATCAACAAACAACTGTGTTTGACCCAACTACAGATGAAGAAAATTTTAGTTGGTTTAATCTTCCATCTTCCACAATTCCGGCTATGATTAAAGGTAATTGTGGTTGTTTTGTATTTTCGCATAACTTTAGTCGTATTTCTTTTTAGCTTCATCAAGCCCGGCACAGTCAGTTTCACAATATTTTGACATATGTAAGCGGGTGAAGACAGAAGATGGAGCAGACACGGTTGATTCCGACTGTGAATGTGGCGACTGCATTGCCGAGATTGAGGAATTTAAAAATCGAAATATTGCTCAAATTCAAGTCAAGAAAGAGGAAGTGGAAAGTGGCGATGAGAATGACATCGGACTTGAGGATGGCGATCAACTCAATGACAACCAGAACGAATCTTTGCACGAGCAGTCAAATGGGCCGAATCAACGTTCAATGAATGCCAACAACCCGATTGGCCAGCAAGTGGACAACGGCGGTGATGAGCAAAACGAGTCGGGCATTGAAGAAGGCAACGAATTACAAGTTTCGGAACAGTCCAAAACTCGTAAACGGAAACGCCCTGTCGAATCACTCGTCCCTGAAAGTGGCAATTTACTCGACAATAGTTTGCCAAGCAGCGAAATGGACACTCCTGGTCCTACGACGAGGTCGCGAAGTAACAAGTAAAGTCCACTGACTGACTGACTCCGTTGACTACTCATCATAATGTTGATGACATCACCAATCCATGCAACTCAACCCGACCAACATTCACACAACATTCTCTACTCAACAGACCACACATTCATGAATTTCAATTTGTTGATGACATATCTTTCTATTTGGATTACTTATAACATATATCATAATTGTACTAATTAATAATAATTAAATGATTGCTTTTATTATTATTTGTTTGATTTGCATTTGATTGTGCTGTTGAATCACTATTAGGTAGAATGCGAACTTTAAAATGTAAAGTTGCAAGTTCAAAGATGATCATGAATGAACAAAGTAAGGCAATAACTTTGTAATCATTATTTCAAATCAACAGATGTTGTTGTCAAGACAATCAAGTTGAAAATTTGAAATCGACAAATCAATCAAAAATAGCCACCTATTGCCACACAATATTGTCGCTGTGATTGTAATTCACGGCTGGCCGCCACCAATGTCTTTGTGAGTGTCACTGTCATTGAGTCAATGTACAATGTGCATATAAGCACTCGTTCAGGCCGAGCTGTGCTTTACTTTCGTTTGTTCTTCGCCATCAGACACACCAAAGTCGCTTCTTTCTGTGTTTGTCTGCACTCGTGATTTGTCTCATCTCGCCTCAAAATGTCAAATGAAAACGAGTTCGTTGCATCTCTGAATCGACTGGAGAATCGAATTGACTCGGACCAGGCAGAACTTAACCGACGATATGGTTTGTTGCGGGAAGAAATCAACAAATTAAAGTCTCCTCAATCGGCTCTCGATCAAATCAACAATCTGCTTGCTGTGTTGGTTGAACAAGACAAAGACAATCGAGATTTAGGTGACTTGTCACATCTTATTCGTGAATTAAAGACCGTCACTTCAAGACAATCAAACGATCATACATCAAAACACGATTTGGACGCATCCGAAATTGGTTCTAATGGCACCGTTGAGTCTGTCGACATTCCAAATGAACTTGGCACAGAAGGACACGTGAATGGCCTCGAAACAAATGTTCCTTCTACCAATGATGGCACTCATCTCAGCCAATTGAAAAGTGCAAACGAACAAGCAAATGGCGATTCTCTTGATCCTCAATGTAAGTGTGATTGTTTTGTATTTTCGCATAACTTTAGTGTGACATTTCTGTGTTCTTTAGGTTCATCATGTCAACTGTCAATTCCATTATGTAAGCGGGTGAAGACAGAAGAATTTGATTGTGACTGTGGATGTGCCGAGTGCCTGGTCAACAAAAAAAAATTTGAAACTCGAAATAACGCTCAAATTGTGGCTCAAGTCAAGAAAGAAGAGGTGGAAAGTGGCGATGAGAATGACATTGGACTTGAGGATGGCGATGAACTCGATGGCAATCAGAACGAATCTTTGCACGAGCATTCAAATGGGCCGAATCAACGTTCCGTGAATGACAACAACCCGATTGACCACGTGGACCAACAAGTGGACAACGGCGGTGATGAGCAAAACGAATCAGCCATTGACGAATACAGCGAACCACAAACTTCGAAACCTCGTAAGCGAAAAGGCGCTGACAAATCACTCGTCGCCGAGAGTGAAAAATTACTCGACAATAGCAAAGAAGTGTCCCCTCCTGTTCGTAGGACGAGGTCGCAAAGTAAGCGAGCTCGAGTGATTTCTCCGTTGGAAAGAGAAACCATTGAGCAATTGAGCACTGGATCAGAAGTTGACTCAAGTGAAGGCGACATTCCCGATGGTGATGACTCGAGTGGAGAAGAAGACGTTGATCAGAGTGAAGATGAAGAAAGTTTGCAGGACGATGACACCGAGATGGATGATGACACCGAGATGGATGAAGACACCGAGGTGGATGATGACACCGAGTTGGACGATGAAGAAGGAGGATATTACAAAATTGTGATGGTGAATTTGAAGTGCCACGAATGTTCGGTTGTGGTTGCAGGCAAACCCGAGTTGGGCGATCATTTTCGAGATGAACATGACTCTCTGCCTTATCGATGCTTGGCTGAAGGATGCAGTGAACGGTTTGAGCATTGGTGAGTGTTGATTTGGTTTAAATTAAACTTTAATTGATTTGTTTTAATAGGGATGGACAAGCTTTAGTAAAGCATGCTCAGGACAAGCATTCGGCCATTTCAAGCTGGACTTGTCCTCACTGCCGCACTACATTCCAAACTCTGAAGAGTGTCTATGCGCATCTACACAAGTCTCATTTTGAAGGTGCATTCAGGTGTGGCTACGATGGTTGTCCCAATCGCGAAATTGCCACTCTTCGATCTACAATCAAAAATCATCAGTATAAAAACCATCCAAATCCATTGACCAACAAAATCTACAAATGCGAATATGCCGACTGTGGCAGAACATTCAAGAAAAGCGGCAATTTCAAGGTTCATCAACGAGTTCACACTGGCGACAGACCCTATCGTTGTGACCTGGATGGTTGTGGCAAGACATTCTCCCAACAGAATATTTACAAGCGTCATCAACGAAGCCACCAAGGAGTCAAATCTTACAGATGTAAAGAGTGTGGCTATGCTGCAACGGAGAAGAGTGGTGTAATCAAACACATTCGCACTCAACATTTCAATCTCCCAGTAACCAAGAAAAAACAGGATGAACTCCGCATTAAAGACGATCGCGACCCTAATGACTATCTCGAGGAGATCACAACTCACCAATAGTACCTCAACTCCACTGACTGACTCCATTGACTACTCATCATAATGTTGATGATATCACCAATCCATCCACACTCAACCCAACCAACATTCACACAACATTCTCCACTCACACAGACCACACATTCACTTTGTACACTTAATACATCTCACTATTTGGATTACTTATGACATATATCATAATTGTACTAATTAATAATTAAATGACTGCTTTTATTATTTGTTTGATTTGTATTTCATTGTGCTGTTGGACCACTATTAGGTAAAATTCGATGGTTATAAAATTAATAAAATGTCAAGTTCAAAGTTCAAAGATGAATGAGCTAAGCAAGGTAATAATTGGGTAATGATTAATATCAACATTTGTGGTTGTCAAGACAGTCAAGTTGAAAATTTCAATTTGAAAATTTGAAATTGACAAAACAATAATTTCATCTTGAAATTTTAAATTATAAATGCAGATACGTCTTATGTGAACAGCGCCCTGTTGTACCTGTGATTGAGTTGTGTACATTTGTTATTAGTCAGTTTGTGTTGCTTTCGTGATTGCCTTTTTGTCATATTTCGATTATCACTCGAATCCAAATGGATTCCAACGCCAAAGCCATCAACTCGTCCTTGAGTTCCTTCACATCTTCTCTCGAAGTGGATCTTTCTACAAGCGCTGGACCTATCAATCGTCTGCCAAATGAAATAATGCAAATGGTTGTGGCCAAGTTGGTACTGAAGGGTAATGATGTGATGAACTTGAGACACATACGATGCGTGTCCACAAAATGGAGAGCCACGGTTGAGGACTACTGCCGAATGAAGAAATCGTTGATTGTGTGTACTAAACGTGAAACAGGTTCTTACAGTTCCTCATATTTGGAATACAAATTTTTTCGACTTGTAAAATCGAAAGATTTTGTTCGTATTGCCATGGAAAGAAGTATGCCTTCGGAGTGTTTGAAGTCACTTTTGAAACTATTCCCAAACATCGTACAACTATCCGTTAGTTGTCAAGGTAATTTATATTTATATTTGTATTACCACCACTAAATTCTCACATTTACTAAATTTACTAAATTTTTACAGATGATAAAGTTACAGATTTGGTGGAGTACATGAATTCGTTGAACTCACTGAAACAGCTCGAACTTGTTGGATCTTTTTTCCCTGATCAACTCGAAGCAACTCTGTCCAAATTGGAATATTTTTCGTTCAATTTTGGCACTTGGTTTGAGCCTTTGGAGGCCTATGAAATTGACGAATGTTATGGTCAAATATTTTCGTATCTTTCGTCGAGTTGTTGTGTTCGTCTCCGATTTGGTTACAAAATCAAGGTTGCTCATAGTACGATGCTTCAGTGGGCCAACACCAATCCGCGTCTGTTGGCCAATCTCACTCATTTACAATTTGAGATTGCCACAAGTGAAGAGTATGCCCAAGTTGTGCATTCTCTCTGTCAACACGCGACCTCACTCAAGCATTTGAGCATTGGCACTTTGGTATGTTCATTTCTGTCTCAAAATTTTCTCTTTTTAATATAACCAATTTATTTATTTATTTTTTCAGAACAAATGGCTTGAATGGACCCCAACTGTGATTGGAGATATCGCCAAACTGACCAATTTGGTGCATCTTGATCTATGTCACCTCAAAATCAAAGACATCTCCGAGTTGGTACAAGCAAAGGCCCAGCATCGACTCACTCCACTGTCTTCGGTGCTCACATGCGAACTCAGTCTCGGCTTCGACTCTCTCCCGATCGATGTTGACCAATTTATGCGTGTCTTTGCTGTCATCTTTCCCAATTTGGTCGAGCTGAATGTTACTATTCTTGATTTTTACTTTACACAAGATGACTTTGAGAAACAGTTGTATCGGCTGCCAAAGCTACGCAAACATACTTTTGAGATTGATCCTGATTAATTCATAATTATTTTCATCTGGACAATGTTCCTTCTTCTATGCTTCTTCTTGGTGCTCTCTTGTTTAAATCTTGGAATATGTTTTCGATTTATCAAAATATTCTTCATCATATTTGACACGAACCAACTCAATCTGTACTGTCATAAGACATCATACCTTCTTTACTCAATACTTTATTATTAAAATTACTTTCGTTGAAACCCTATTTGAGTTTGTTTTGTGGATTGAGGATGGAGTTTGGAATAGCGAACATTCAATTTCTATATAAACAAGTTAGGGGCTATAAATGCTCACCGCGTAATTTGATATGTACCCTCTCTCATTTCTCCACCATCACTTGCCCAACACACACCGAATTTTGACTTCTTTCTGTGTTTGAAATCTGTCGACTGATCAGTACACTTGATTTTATTTTTCATCTCATGCCTCACAATGTCAAACGAAAACGAGTACGTTGCATCGCTGAATCGACTGGAGAAGCTAATTGACTCGAATCAGACAGAACTGAAACGAGATGTTGAGTTATTAATTGACCTACGTTTTGGTTCATTGAAGAGAGAGGTCATTAGTTTAAAGTTTTGTCACTCTCCTCTCGATCAAATCACCAATCAGCATGTTTTGTTTGTCGAACAGGGCAAAGACAGTCGACGCGATTTGAGTGACTTGTCAAATCGTATTGGTGCACTAGAAAGTGTCACTTCAAGTGTACATTCAAACAACCACAAGACAACATCAACACACGATTTGGACGCATCCGAAATTGGTGATAAAGAACCTGTTGAGTCAGTTAGCAATTTAGATGGAAATGAACTTTGCACTGAAGAACAAGACCTCGCCACAAATGTCCCTTCTACTTCGACTTCCAACGATGCTAATGTCAACGAATCGACCAAAAGTCATGCTTCAAAAAAATGCTTTAAAAGTCAAATGAGGCCACAAGATCAATGCTGTGGGACAGTTACATGGATGTGTACTTGGAAGATGAGGACTATTATAATCAAATCAATGTACCTGAAGGTGCTCAAGAACTAGATTACAATCAAAACGAAACTTTTCACGAGGAGTCTAACGGAACGAATCATAATATCGAGAATTACCAACCGATTATTGACCAACAAGTGGACAAAGACGGTCATGACTCATGAGTCAATTTTGACTACCACTGACCACCACAACGGATCGCCAACTTCGAGACAACCAAAAACTCGTAATCGAAAACGCACACGAAAATCTTTTACACGAAAATCGAAGCGGACTCGAATGACTCGGCGACTGTCTTCTGGAGATCGCCGAAAGAAATGGAGTCTCGACAATCATCAAATCAAGCCACCAACTGCATTCGGCGATTTCAGATGTCAGTCTGATGCTGTAGGTTATCGCCAATTTGGCCACTTTCCATGCATCGGACAATGTCCAGTACAGTACATTGGCTCGATCTATGTAAGTGACAGTGCAATTTCAACTTTGACTGAGCTGCCAATGAGCCAGTGGTCAGTGTGTGATAAAAGTAACCAAAGTTTCAATGTTGAAACCAAACATTCAATCTCTCAATATACAAATTAGAACCAATAAATATTCATTCTTGCTTGCACTCATTCTACGTATAAGTCACTATTTTCTAATTCACGTAAATTCTATATATAGTCAATAGGCTGGAGAAAGCCACAGGAGAAAGCACACACCCCAGCTAGGTAGGTCATGTAAACAAGAGATATCCTGCATGCAGGAAGAGTCCTGCTGCTACAGCAGGTTGTAAAGTACAGGACAAAACTAATTAACCCCTGGGGTCAAAGTGCATACGATTGAACACACACACACACTGCACATAATTTGGTACGCATTCCTCTCTGATTCTTACCGGCTATAAATATATGTTAACCTTAGGCCCTGTATTACAGGGTTAAAGGGTTGTTTTATTGTGGCAATAAAAATAAAGGAGTGCAGTTTGAATTTGTTGCTATAACGGGAGACTGTCCCTTTGGTGCTATACCAAAAGAAGAATGAAATGGAATGCTTTAGCTAAACTTGTGGAAAATGGCCCCTAAATACAATAAATGGACACTGAACTAGTGGACACACCCAGTAGTTGCTATTTTGAGCTCGTTGTCGGTCCGAGTAGTGATTTGATATGTACCCTCTATCATTTCTCCACCACCACTTGACCATGCAGCACACACCGAATTTTGACTTTATTCTGTGTTTGAAATCTGTTGGCTGATCAGTACACTTGATTTGATTTCTCGTCTCACAATGTCAAATGAAGACGATGTCGTCGTATCTCTGAATCAACTCGAAAATCGAATTACCGCAAACCAGCAAGATCTGAAGCGTGAAGTCGAGTCACTAATCGTCACAATCGACCGACGATTTGGTTCGTTGAGGGAAGATGTCAACAGATTAAAGTCTCCTCACTCTGCTCTCGATCAAATCAACAATCTGCTTGCTGTGTTGGTTGAACAAGGCAAAGACAATCAAGATTTAGGTGACTTGTCACATCTTATTCGTGAATTAAAGACCGTCACTTCAAGACAATCAAACGATCATACATCAACACACGATTTGGACGCATCCGAAATTGGCGATAATGGCACAGTTGAGTCTGTGAAAACCATAAAGACGATCGCGACCCTAAAGACTATCTCCTGAAAATCACGACTCACCAATCTGACCACAACTCCACTGACTGACTCCATTGACTACTCATCATAATGTTGATGATATCACCAATCCATCCACACTCAACCCAACCAACATTCACACAACATTCTCCACTCAACAGACCACACATTCAATTTGTTGAGAATACATCTCACTATATGGATTACTTATAACATATATCATAATTGTACTAATTAATAATTAAGTGACTGCTTTTATTATTTATTTGCTTTGCATTTTAGTGTTGGACCATTTGGATGTTTCGATTTACCGAAAATATAGATTTGAGCGAATACTTTTGAGATATAAATCGATTAAATCAGGAAGAAGTTAATGGTTGTGCCTATTGTCAACTGATGAGATAGTTTGCTCAATTTATCTACGTTTTCCAACCTCCGGTCAGCAAGTTTCCTTTGATTATGCATTCGTCGATTTCAGATGTCAGTCTGATGCTGTAGGTTATCGCCTACGTGGCCACTTTCCATGCATCGGACAATGTTCAGTACATTATTGACTCGATCTTTGTCAATGACAGTACAATTGGTTGCCAATTTCAACTTTGACGGAGCTACCAATTGACCAACAGTGGTCATTGGCCAGTGTGCCATTAAAGAACGTTCCAAACTTAAAACCAAACATTCAGAATCTCTATAAACAAATAAATATTCATTCTTGCTTGCACTCATTCTACGCATACGTCACTATTTTTCTAATTCACGTAAATTCTATATATAGTATATAGCATGGAGAAAGCCCCAGGAGAAAGAAACACCCCAGCTAGGTAGGTCCTGTAAACATTGTTAACAAGGGATATCTCCTGCATGCAGGAGGAGTCCTGCTGTTACAGCAGGTTGTAAAGTACAGGACAAAACTAATTAACGCCTGGGGTCAAATTGCATACGATTGCACACACACACTGCACAGAATTTGGTACTCATTCGAATGAATTCCTCTCTATGAGACTTACAGGCAAAAAATACATGTTAACCTGAGGCGCTGTATTACAGGGTTTGAATTTGTTGCTATAACGGGAGACTGTCCCTTCGGTGTTATACCGAAAGAAGAATGAAATGGAATGCTTTAGTGAAAAATGGCCCGTAAATACAATGAATGGACTACTAGTGGACACACCCAGCAGTTGCTATTTTGAGCTCGTTGTCGGACCGAGCAGTGATTTGATATGTACCCTCTCTCATTTCTCCACCATCACTTGGCCAACACACACCGAATTTTGACTTCTTTCTGTGTTTGAAATCTGTCGACTGATCAGTACACGTGATTTGATTTCTCATCTCATGCCGCACAATGTCAAACGAAAACGAGTACGTTGCATCGCTGAATCGACTGGAGAAGCTAATTGACTCGAATCAGGCAGAACTGAAACGAGATGTTGAGTCATTAATTGACCGACGTTTTGGTTCGTTGAAAAGAGAGGTCATTAGTTTGAAGTCTTGTCACTCTCCTCTCGATCAAATCACCAATCAGCTTGTTTTGTTGGTCGAACATGGCAAAGACGATCGATGCGATTTGAGTGACATGCATTCTACTATTACTTCAAACAACCATGAGACAACATCAGCACACGAATTGGACTCATCCGAAATTGATGCTACTGTCACAGTTGAGCCTGCAAATGGAAATGAACTTGACACAGAAGAACAAGTGAATGGCATCGACACAAATGTCCCTTCTACTTCGACTACCAACGATGCCAATGTCAACGAAACGACCGGTCCAAACGAGCAAGTCAACCGTGATACTCTCAATCTGTCCTCAGTCTCTACTAGTACCAACGACACTGAACATGATCAATCGACGAATGGAACTTTGCGTCAAAAGTTAAATGAGACCACAAGATCAATGCTGTGGGACAGTTACATGGAAGTGTACCTGGAAGATGAGGACGATTATAATCAAATCGATGTACCTGAAGGTGGAGAAGAACTCGGTGACAATCAAAACGAAACTTTGCACGAGGAGTCTAACGGAACGAATCAAAATTTCGAGAATGAACAACCGATTATTGACCAACAAGTGAACAATGAGGATCATGAGTCAAACGAGCAAATTTTGACTACCACTGACCACCACCACAACGAATCGCAAACTTCGAGACTATCTTCGGGAGATCGCCGAAAGACCACCGGTCAACAGGATTCAGGTCGTCATGCCAATTCATCATCAATCTACACTTGTCAAATCGCCAACTGTGGCAAGACATTCAATAAGAAGTATAATTTTGAGGTTCACCAACGGACCCACACTGGCGTGAAGCCTCATCATTATGAGTTGATTGACTGTGGCATGTCATTTGGCCTTAAGTGGGGTCTCGACAAGCATCAACTCAAGCACCAAGGAGTGAAACTTTACAAATGTACTTGGAACAAGCTGTGTGGCTATGCCTCAACACGTAGTGCTGATGTAATCAGACACATCTGCATCAAACATTTCCGTCTCCCAGCAGGCAAAAAATAAACAACATCAACGTGACATTGAAGACAATCGAAACCCTCGTGACTATCTTCTGGACACGACAAATTTGGTGAGTACTTGTAAACAACTCCAACGAGTTTGACCATTGACTACTCATTGCCACTGACCATCACGCAACCTAATTCCATACAATCAAAAGTGTATTTAATAATAAAGATCATAAAAGATGAGATAAAAGAAATGTATTCATAATATAAAAGGATAAGTGCAGATCACTCTTTATAATCTGGATAGTATTTACGTTCCAACTTGTTGCACAGCTCAATCCGAGCCAAAACGCGTTCATGTCCGTCCTTGTCCTGTCTCTTGAAGCGCTCCATTGCCTGTTCAGTCTTAATAACTTCTTCCGGGTGTGTATTTCGCAATTTGTTGAATGCTTCAACAAACTGAAAGCATTCTTCTCCATAAAGAAAATCAATGGCCATGAAGAGTCGTTCGTTGTGCGCCCACCACTTGTCAAATTTGCCAACCTTCAAGTAGGACAGCGCGATAAGGCGATGAGCAGTTGAATCGAGATGAAGCAGTGTTCCGAGTTGAGCAATGATCGATTTGAAGTATCGCCAAGTGGAATTGTCGTCAGTCATCATTGGCTCGCTTATTTCACCCAACTTCTGTTGATACGAACGTACCAATTGATCAATCAGCGAGTAACGTCGTTTCACTTCGGCATTGGTCATCTCGAGTGGGCAGACGGTGCAACGGAAAACTTCAGATTCGGAGCCGCTTTCCGAGGCGCGTTCCATCAAATTACTGCACTTGCTGCAGCTCAGTCGATAATAAAGATTCTGTTTGGAGATTCCAAATGGCATATTGCGAATCATATATGCGCACTCGGTACAGTTGCAATGGAAGCGATAGCAGTCCCACAGTTGATCACGTGTTTCCCAAATAAATCGACTATCACAATCGTTTCGGTGCTCATCTTTAAAGTAAGAGACGGTAATTTCAGTTCCAGCTGAAATTGGTCGAGTTGCCTGTAGATAGCAAACAGACTGGGTTTTGGATGATTCGAGTCGAGCATTGGCCTTGCAGGAGTGATTCAGGGTAGAGGCGTACGTTGGATAGAGATCCAACAAAACTGGTAATGATCGTTCTTCTTTTTTCAATGTCAATTCGTTCAAAGGAGAATAAGTGAAAGCGTTGAAACGCAATTGATGCAGATGACGCAACAAAATACCTCCAATCAAATTTTCGTCTTCTTTGGTCTTCATCGGGAAATTGCCACTCTTGACCAACTGAAGCAACAAACAAGACAAAATCGATGATTTCAACATTTCTTCGAAAGAAATGTCCAGGTCTGCCAAGGGTCCATCCGAATGATGAGCCAATTGGTACACGTGAGAATAGTGACCATTGGGATGCTCGGAAAAATGGCTTGCGTCCTCTGAAGAAGAATCAACGACCGAACGAATCTGATCCATGCCAGCACGGTACAGCAGACGAAGTGACATTCGAGAAAATTGAGGCAATTGAACCAACAAATCGGTTTGACCACATTCGTAACGATGATATGAATTGACCGATTCAGTACGACATTCTTCGGAACAGTACACAACACTCGAACAACCAATGCAGGCCATTGGACGAATTGGAGTTGAGGCCAGATTTCCCTGAAAGATATCACGGCAACAGCAATCACAATATTTGAGTGCGTCATCCTTTGGGTTCAAAAGAGTGGCATATGGTCGAGAAATACCAAGAATATCGCCAAATTGAATATCCTCTTGTGCAACCAAATGTCGACCTAACAGAATTGATAATAAAAAATAAATAAACAACAGAACAGAAATAAAACAGAATCTCACCTTTCACCTCATCATACTGCACAGCCACTTTGGTACTAAACGAAGACATTTTCTCGTTTGATTTGAACAGTCCTTTGTTTGTGAGTTTCTCGATTAGGGAAACATTGCCCACCTTTGGAACCGATTCATACTTCTTGTTCTTGCAATCCAAACTGATTTGACGGAATTGTTCAATCCAACGGTTAGCGTCATTCTCGTCACCGGTTGGTTGTTGCATTAAGCGCAAAAGTTCTTCTGCTTCAGAAGCTCGTCCCAGACGAACAAGACAAAGACATTTACGAAGTTGCAATTTAGTGAGAGGCTTGAGTTGACCATAACCAAGAGCCAATGCAACATTGATGTCCTTCAACGCATTGTCGTATTGATCAAGTTGTAAATATGCGCCAGAACGATTTGCATATGACAATGTCAGTTTGGAGTCCACAGTTTGGGGAGCAAAGCAAATAGACTTACTGTAAAGTTGAATAGCGCTTTCGGAGCTTTCTCCACGAAGACTATCGTTCCCTTCCTTTCGATACTCCGCAGCAGTAGTAGCACACTTCAAACCAGTCTGATTGGGCGGAAATTTACTCACAAACAAACCAACCCAACTTTGAACTTCTTTTTGGGCAAGACAAAATTGTACACGGTCTGCATTGGTGGCCAAGGCTGAGAATTGTGACTTGAAGGGTTGAGTTGTGAGTGTGGAAATGGTTTGAGGCAGAGTTTCCTCGATCCAAGCGTTCGCCATTTTAAAGTCAGGAGACAGGGGAACAGAATGAGAATTAGAGTGCAACCGAACAAAGCCAAGACGAAACCTTTTGTGTCTGCTCGACCACAACACACAACACAAGTGGGCCGCAATTTGGAGGGAAAGAGCTAACAAAGAACAGTGGCGTTTTGAGTGCTCAACGCCCAACCGTGGGCTTCTCAACCCCCCAAAAATGGCCACAAATTCATATTCCTATGATAACAACGTTTATTAATAAACCAAAAAGTTCAAATCTAGTGTGCTGCTACATATGAAAATAAATTTTCTGAATACATTGATTGCGTTTTGCTGTTTTGGTAACATTGTACAAAGGCCAATCAAAATTAGCTCTCTCATTTGTCCGCCACCAAACACCAAAAGTGTCTTCTTTCTGTTTCTGTTTGTTCTAGTAGTTTTGTTCTACTCATGAATTGTCTCATCTCGCCTCACAATGTCAAATGAAAACGATTTCGTTGCATCTCTGAATCGACTCGAAAATCTAATTGACTCGAACCAGACAGATCTGAAGCGTGAGGTTGAATCTATAATAGACCGAAGATTTATTTCGTTGAAGGAAGAGATCGCCAAATTGAAATCTTCTCATCCTTCTCTCGATAAAATCACCGATTTACTTTCTTTGTTGGCCGAAGAGGACAGTCGACACAATTTGTGTGACTTGCCCGATCGTATTCGTGCCATACTTTCTACTATTACTTCAAACTATCATGTGCAAAGGCAGACACCCGATTTGGACGTATCCGAAATTGGTGATAATGTCACAGTCAATGACTCTGTGAACATTCCTGATGAACTTGGCACAGAAGGACATGTGAATGACATCGAAACAAATGTTCCTTCCACTGGCGCTACCAATGATGGCACTCATCTCATCCAAATCGATATTCCTGAAAATGGAGAAGTACTCGGAGACAATCAAAACGAATCTTTGCCCGAGGAGCCGAATGAAACGAATCAAGACATTAGTGCATTAGCACCTGCATCACCTTCCGACATTCCGGTGATCATTAAGGTTGAAGGTAATTGTGATTGTTTTGTATTTGTTTACATAACTTTAATTCTGTATTTCTTTGTTCTTTTAAGGTTCATCAAGTTCGCAGTCTGTTCGAGTATGTAAACGGTGGATGGCAGAAATAGCTGGGGAAGACTTGTGGTATTGTGACTGTGGATCGGACGAGTGCAGAGTCAAACAGGAGATTAAGGACGAATTTGAAATTGAAATTAACGATCAGTCTGTTCAACTTTGCACTCAAGTCAAGGAAGAGGTGGAAAGTGGCGAAGAGAATGTCATTGGACCTGAGAATGGCGATGAACTCAATGTCAACCCAAACGAATCTTTGCACGAACAGTCAAATGGAATGACTCTATGTTCCGTTAATGTCAACCCGATTGACAACCAGCAAGTGGACAACGGTGGCCATGAGCCAAGCGAGCCAGTCAATGACGAATACAACGAATCACAAACTACGAAGCAGTCTAAAATTCATAAGCGAAAACGCACTGTCGAATTACTCGCCCCCGAACAAGCAAATAGCGATTCTCTTGGTCCTGCTCTGTCGTCGGTCTCAACTGCCATTGAACATGACCAAACTACGGATGAAACTGGATTTAACTGTAGCAATTACATTGAAGTGTACACTGATATGGACCAGCATCAAATCAATACATTTGAAGGTGGAGAAGTACTCGGTGACAATCAAAACGAACATTTGACCGAGGAGTCTAACGAAACAAATCAAGACATTAGTGCATTAGTACCTGCATCTCCTTCCGACATTCCTGTGATCATTAAGGTTGAAGGTAATGATTGTGATTGTTTTGTATTTTTAAACATAATTTAGTGCTTTTCTTTGTTCTTTAGGTTTATCAAGCCCACAGTCTGTTCGAGTATGCAAACGATGGATGGCAGAAATAGATGGAGAAGACTTGTGGTATTGTGACTGTGGATCTAACGAGTGCAGAGTCAAACAGGAGATTAAGGACGAATTTGTTGAGACTGGGGAATTTGAAATTGAAATTAACGATCAGTCTGTTCAACTTGGCACTCAAGTCAAGGAAGAGGTGGAAAGTGGCGAAGAGAATGTCATTGGACCTGAGGATGGCGATGAAGTCAATGACAGCCAGAACGAATCTTTGTCCGAACAGTCAAATGGAACGAACCAATGTTTTGTGAATGTAAACCCGATTGACAACCAGCAAGTGGACCACGGCGGTCATGAGTCAAGCGTGTCAGCCATTGACGAATGTAACGAATCGCAAACTTCGAAGCAGTCTAAAATTCGTAAACGAAAACGCACTTGCAAATCACTGGCCACCGAAAGTGAAAATTTACTCGAGAATAGTTTGCCAAACAGAGAAGTGTCCACTCAAATTACGATTCCGAGATCGAAACGAATTCGAGTGACTTCTCCGCTGGAAACAGAAACTACCAAACAGTTGAGCACTGGATCAGAAGTTGACTCAAGTGAAGGAGACAATCCAAATGGTAATGGCCCGCGTGGAGAAGGAGAAAAAGGTGCCGACCAAAGTGAAGACGAAGAAAGTTGGTGCGACAGTGAGACAGAGTTGGGTGATGAAGATGATGAAGGTGGACGTTACAAGATAAGGACTATCAAGTTGAAGTGCACTGAAGATGGCTGTAATGCTGAGGTTTCGAACCGAGTCGAGTTGCACGATCACTTGCGAGTCAAACATCACATATCGCCTCATCGATGTTTGGCTGAAGGATGCAACGAAAGTTTTGAGCAATGGTGAGTGTGATGTGGTGGTGTTGAGTTGGTTTAATTGATTTGTTTTATAGGAATGAACTAGGTAATCATGTTCAATACAATCATTCGAACATCTCTGCCTGGCCATGTCCTCACTGCATCAAGACATTCCAAACTCAGCATCGTTTGTATCAGCATCTATATATGTATCACTTCGAAGGTCAATTCAAATGTGGCTATGATGGTTGTCACTATGATCGAGTGGCCACACTTCGATCTGAAATAAAGATTCATCAGCTATCAGTCCATCCCAAATCAACCATCTTCACTTGCCAAATCAACGACTGTGGCAAGGCATTCAACCAATTGAGCAATTTCAATCGTCACCAACAAATTCACACAAACGACAAGTCTTTTCGTTGTGACTGGATTGGTTGTGGCAAGTCATTTAACGATAAGAGTAACCTCAACACTCATCAACGAATTCACCTTGGAGTCAGACCTTTCGAATGCGCCTGGAACAAGTGTGACTATGTTTCAACACAACACTACAATGTAATCAAACACATCCGCACTCAACATTTCGGTCTGCCTGCAACCCTGAAAGAACAGCATCAACTCGGCATCGTCGACAATCGCAACCCTCGTGACCATCTCCTCAACACTACAACTCACCAATCTGGCCACTGATTATTCAATTGACAACCCAACCACACATCTAACAACATTACCCACACAGTCCACACACATTCATTTATCTCTTATTTTTTTTTTTATTTTTTGGCTCATTCTCACATTAAATAACTCAATTCTAGTTTTCTGTGTTTTGTTGCTTTTGATTTATTTTATTTATTTATTGCATTTAAAATTTGTAAAAAAATAAAACAAACTTCTCATTGTTGCTTTTGATGGGAATGTCAAACCAATTTTTACTTTACAAATAGTACCGATTGATATATTTATCGAACTGGCACAGACTTGATTTTTGTTTATTTAGATAAACAATATCATTCAATGTCATGATTATCATTAAGATTGTCAACGTATGCAAAATGCTTGCCCAAATATGAACACTTCAGGCTAATCTATCTATCTATCTTGTATATTTAGGTTAGTAAACATTACCATACAAACAACACACTCCAAACCCGAATGTCTCTTTAAGTATGGGTCCAAAAGTCGATTTGCTTCTGAGAAGAGAATGTCTGTATTTACGTACAGCCACCAACTAATTATTAGCAGGAATAACACTACACAATCAATGTTCGCATGGTAATATAACAAAGTAACAATACAATAACCGTTGTTCCCAAGCGAGTGAACGTTTCTTTGAGATTTATTGAGCTCATCGTTTTCTGATGGACATTTATGATGATTGTACAAATATTCACACAAATTCTAACAATAAAAATCCCCCAATTGTGCTCGATTTGCCAGTTTCGCTAACCAGGATTCTGTACTGTTGTACAGTGAAGAAGACGATTACTCGAACTTTGTTGATTCGTAAAATTAGAAAGACAGTTGTCAAGCAATAGGTTGTCCAAACTATTGAGGTACACGTTCTGCCTGGAACTGTTGCTTGAACGAGCATACAAATTACTAAAGTTGGTAATCAATTAACAATTGATCAACAGGATCCTGGTGATGTAATGTTTGTTATCCGCGACAAACCGAATCGAACCTTCCGACGAGTGAATCAAGTTCCCCTCGAACTCGCCATCAGTGCCCACAAGTGTAGGGTTGGTGGGATGGTGGAGATACCGACACTCGAAAGCCGTAACAGTGGTCATCGTGAGTGGCGACAAGTGAATGCAAACATTATCAGTCGGGAAGTGATCAGAATTAAGGGACATGGACTGCCTCACGAGAAGTGTCCACAGAAAAAGAGGTGATTTTATTGTGCGATTTAAGCTGGATCGGGATGATGATTGGCTAACTAATTGATGTCGAGATTGGATAGATTGGTGAGGAAATTGAATAAATTGTAAATAATAATAATCGATTGTGGGTTTGGTTTATTTATTTGAGAAATGGAAATTGCTAATAGCGATGGTAGCGATTACGCCTAGTGGAGCGAGAGCTTGCTTCTCGAGATTCGGCTGCTCTGCGAGCATTTGCCCGGGCTTCATTGGCTTGCCTACGAGCCTGTTCCGCATCCGCTCGAGCTTGGGCAGCTTCCCGTCGAGCTTGCTCCTGGGCCCGTTGAGCATCGCGTCGCGCCCGATCTGCATTCCTTTGAATTCGAGCAGCGTCACGCTGAACCTGTTCATGAATCCTTTGAGCACGGTTCGCCTGCAGTCTTGCCTGCCCACGGACTTGTTCTGGTTCTTGTTCTGCAGCTCTATCCGCGTAAAACCCTTCAAGACCTTGGCGAAGTTGTTCCTCCAAATTGGCTACTTCTTCTTGTAGTCTGTGGATTCTGTCACGGAATACTTGTTCAATTCGTTGTATTTCTTCGTGAGGATCTTCTTGTGGATCCTCTTGCGGACCTTCTTGTTGACGGTCTTGTTGACGGTCTCGTTGGCGATCTCGTCGACGGTCTCGTTGACGGTCTTCTTGTTGGTCACGACGAGCATCGACATGTTCCACCTCTCGATCACGACCGTTCACATGTCGCAGCATCTCGTCCTGGTACCGAAACAGTTGTTCCCTCTCGTAGGTGGACACCAATCGAGGCCAGAAGAGAACAGTTTCAAAGGCGGTGCGACAGACAGGACAGGTGTGCTGTTGTGGTTCGACTCTTGCTCGGGACCATTCGAGGATGCAGTGGCCACAGAAGACGTGAACACAGTTCCCGAGAAAGCCAAACACGCCAGGACTTGAGGTGCCCACTGGCAACATACAGATGGAACACGACTGGTCGGACTGCTGGGCGCCGGTCACCGACTGGAACAGGTCCCACAGCTCTTCGGTGCTGTACGAGGCGAGGACGTGCATCAGATCCAGGGGAAAGTGAGACATGACTTGACACTGAGAAAAGTAGGAGGACAAGAGAAGAGAAGGTAACTTGTTCGACTTATTACAAATCTTTAAATCAAAATCCAATAGACTTTAACGACCAAAATGAACGGCCATCTAATAGTAAATAATAAAGTATTGTTGAAATATTTTTCGAAATCATCATTTTACCAAGTTTTTGTTCTCCATTTTAGTTTATCATTAACCCTCTAAATGTCCAGTCAATGTCCATTAAATTCATTTTACTAAATACGCATTTATCAACTTAATTTGAAAGAAGACAAACACTTTTACGTAGAATCGATTCTGAAGTTGTCCATTAGTGTCTACCTGCTCAACCATATTGAAGTAATGCCGGAGATATTCTAAATACGGTAAATAATAGATGGTCATTTTTTGTTTGATTGAGTTAATCCAAGAAAAATTAAAAAGCCAATTTAAAATTTTAATTTTGTTTGAGTTAGCGCGTGAATTTTTTGTATTAGAGTCGACACGTCCTATGTGAAGAGCGCAGAGCTGTGTGTGTTTTGTGTTGAGTATTTTTGTGCTTGCTTGTTAGTTTGTGTGATTACTTTTTCGTCTCATTTCGGTCTTCTAGTTACACTCAAATCTCGAGATCTCCATCCAAATGGATCCCAACCCAATCTCGTGTACGGCTATCGATGCCACAGACTCGACCGTCAGTTCTCTCGCCTCCTCTTTTGTGCAACACGAAATCAATTCTCACAGCACTACTGGCGGACCGATTAATAGTCTGCCTAACGAATTGATGCAAATGATTATGGTGAAGCTGGCACTGGACGACGATGTTAAGAAGTTGGTCCAATTGCGATTGGTGTCCACAAGGTGGAATTCACTTGTGCAACACTACTGCCAAATGAAGAAATCGCTGCTTGTCAATTGTGAACGCTTTTCTAATTCTGGTCCGAAGAATTATGCTCCTTGTGTGATTGTGCGTTTGAAAACTTTCAAGTTTCTTGGAACAATGTTGAAATTGTTTCCGAATATTGAACAATTGGCCGTTAGTTTTCGTGCTTCAGAAGGTTTTATTACCACCTCATTTTACTAGCGTTTTATTTAAATTTAAATTTATCTTTAGACAATACTCCAGTTGGTGCCTTTTCTGTTTACATCAATTCTTTGAATTCACTGAAGCGACTTGAACTTAATGATGCTGCGTTGCAAGCTCTGCCTCATCTGTCCAAAACTTTGTCCCGATTGGAGCACATTGGACTTTTTGCAAATTATGATTATTATGACATTTTGAATGCAGACGACTTTCTTCTTTTTGTTTCGAATCTTGGTCCAAACTGTGTTCGTGTCTTCATTGGAGAAGGTCTTAATTGCTCAAAGGTCTCATTGGCTTATGACAATATTGTTCAATGTCTCAACATCAAACCAAACTTTTTGGCCAATTTGACCCATTTGCAAATGTGCATTCCTCGTGAAAGTGACCGAGTTGTGCACCTTCTCGCCAAACACGCCACTTTGTTGGAATTTCTTAACTTTCAAACTGGCGTATGTTCATTTGTATAAGATTTTTTTCTTTAATTTACTAAAACTTTTTTGAAGAATGGAGATTTTCTTGTTATGTCGCCCAGTCTGCTTCGCGATCTTGGCAGACTGGTCCACTTGACTGAACTCAAGATTTGTTGCGCCGAAATGGACATTGGCCAGTTGGACGAAGCAGCTGCCCAGCTCGGTCTCACTTCGCTTACTTCGGTTTTGACTTGCGACCTAATCGTCTCTATTGGTCGCTCATTGGGTGGAGATAAATTCACCCGTGTCCTGTCGGTCATTTTTCCCAAGTTGACCAGTTTGAATTTGAATATTCTCTACTTGCCAGTTAGCTTGGAAGCTAGTCAACAATTTATGCTTGATATCGAACAAAATCTGCATCTATTCTCCAATTTGCGCAAACACGATATTGACCTTTTCTCATTATAATATTTTTATTGCGAAATTATCCTTTTTCTTCTATTTGCTAAATTCGCTATCTCACACAAATCGACTCAATATGAAGCCAACACATATGCCCCAACAGTAATTTACTATTTTCTATTTGCACTGACACTGACACTCACAATTTTGTCATTTGCTTTATTATAATAAACTCGATTTCAATGTTGTAATAATATGAATGTGTGATTGCTTTGGGCATTACTTTCGAATTGTTAGTCAAATTGTTGCAAGACCATTTTGTAGTACATGTCTTAAGATCATTTATTATCGTGAGCCTCTCTAAAAGAAGAATCAATTGAAAACATTTAAATATTCTCAAATTGATTCAATTTGCCTATTTACAATTTCAGTACTCGACTCGAATTGGTCATTTCATACTTGATTTCACATCAATCACTTTATATTTATCATTTGTGCATTTGTGAAGATTGTTTTGTTTGCGCGCGAGAGCATTAATTTATATATTAAAAGTCAAAACGTCCTATGTGTACAGCCCACAATTGTGTATGTTGATTGAGTTGAGTATTACTTTTATTAGTCAGTTTGTGTTTCTTTTGTGACATTGGTGATTGCCGTTTCGTGACTCGGTTCGATCTTTTCTCTCAAATTTCGATTCAAATGGACCCCAACGCCAAACCTACCTCGGCTATCAATGCCACTGACTCGTCCCTCAGTTCACTCGCCTCCTCTTTTGAGCAAATCGAAATTAATTCTCACGACACTGGTGGACCAATAAATAGTCTGCCTAATGAAATGATGCAACTGATTATGGTCAAGCTGACACTGGACGGCGATGTTAAGAGGTTGGTTCGATTGCGATTAGTGTCCACAAAGTGGAATTCACTTGTGGAACATTACTGCCGACAGAAGAAATCGCTACTTGTCAATTGTAAATGCTTTTCTAATCCTGGTCCGAAGAATTATGCTCCTCTGATTGTGCGCTTGAAAACTGACAAGTTTTTTGGAACAATTTTGAAATTGTTTCCGAATATTGAACAATTGGGCATTGCTTTTTACGATTTTCGAGGTAATTTTCATTTTTGCTCCTATTTTTTAAATCTTTAATTTCCAATTGACAATTTGGTGGTTTATCTTTTCAGACGACACTCAAGCCCGTGCTTTTTATGGTTGCATCAATTCTTTGAATTCACTGAAGCAACTCGAACTCAGTAATGGTGCCTTAAAAGCTCTGCCTCATTTGTCCAAAACTCTGTCCCAATTGGAACACATTGGACTTTTTGCAAAGTATGACATTTTGGATGCAGGCGACTTTCTTCATTTTGTCCGTGATCTTGGGCCAAACTGTGCTCGTGTCTTCATTGTAGAAGGTCTTAAATTGGCTTATAACAATATTGTTCAATGTCTCAATATCAAACCGAACCTATTTGCCAATCTCACTCATTTGCGACTGTTCATTTCTCGTGGAAGTGCTCAAGTTGTGCACCTTCTCAGTGAAAACGCCACTGCCTTGGAGTTCTTATATTTTGAAACCTGGGTATGTGTTAATTTGTATTGGATTTTTGCTTTAATATACCAAGAATTTTTTTTGTTAAAGGATGTACTTTCAATGTCACCCAATGTGATTCGCGATTTTGGCAAACTGATCCACCTGATTGAACTCAAAATTTGGATGGTCGAAATGGACATTGCCGAGTTGGATGAAGCTCGACTCGGACTAACTTCACTTACTTCGGTTGCGACTTGCGAACTGTTTGCCAAGTTTGGTCTCTTAAAGGATGGAGATAAATTCACCCATGTCCTCTCGGTCATTTTTCCCAAGTTGGCCAATTTGAATTTGTATATTGTTGAACCTCTCTCAACTAGTGGACTGTTTCTGAATGAAATCAAACAAAATGTGCATCGATTCTCCCATTTGCGCAAACACAAGATTGACATTTTCTAATTCATTATAATTGATTTTACATTAAGGAATTGTCCTTTTTTCTTCTCTTGATTCTATTGCTAGATGCACAGATTAATCAATCATTTCCTATCTCACACAAATCGACTCAACATTAAGTCAATATATGTATCTATTAGTAATACAGTATAATTTAAGCACATTTAAACATTCGCAAAATTGATTCAATTTGTTTATTTATTATTTTAAATGCTCGAGTGGTCGAGTGATGCGCCCGTGTACGAATGCTCCTCCAACATCCTGCTCATTGTGGGCATCATCATTGGGGTGATCGCCATTCTGGTGGTGATTGGTGTGGTCGTCTACTGCGTGTGTCTCTCTGGCGGTGGAGGTGGTGGAAGCAGCAGGGCCAACTCTCGCCAACCAGGATCCTCTATGGGTCGTGCTTAGCACTTACAAGTTTCACCTCACACGCCCACTCACAGCACCTAAATTAGTTCACTCTGCACGGCTCAGATTTAGTTGAGCCTTTATATGCAGAACCCATTATTCAACCCACAGTGCATCATACTATTCCTTTTAACTGCACTATTCATATTCATATTGCCACTGGCCTGTGGACTCCCGGTAAGGCGGAATGCACCGAGTGGTCGAGTGATGCGCCCGTCTACGAATGCTCCTCCAACACTCTGCTCATTGTGGGCATCATCATTGGGGTGATCGCCATTCTGGTGGTGATTGGTGTGGTCGTCTACTGCGTGTGTCTCTCTGGCGGTGGAGGTGGTGGTGGCAGTAGTCACGGTGACAGCAGCAGAGCCAACTCTCGCCAACCAGGATCCTCTATGGGTCGTGCTTAGCACTTACAAGTTGCACCTCACACGCCCACTCACAGCACCTAAATTAGTCCACTCTACTCTACTGCTCAGATTTAGTTGAGCTTTTATATGCAGAACCCATTATTCAACAGTGCACTATCCTTTTCCTCTTTTACAACTGCACTATTCATTTATTACCATTAAAACTTATTATTATTTTTGTTTTTTGAGTTCTCTCTTTGGTTTAGACGCGCAAACTGAAGAAATTTATTTTCAATCATCTATCCTAATGCCTAATAATGCTAAATCGATTCAACATGTGACACCAATTTACCTTATCTTTCTATTCATACTACTTAGTCATCAATAAAGTTGAATGTTGCCATAAACAGTTGAACGTGACTGTTTTGTTAGTTTTGTGTTCAGATTATGAGTGTTTGTGATCTGTTTATGTACAGTTTGTCGATAAGTTCAAGTCTTGAATTTCATCTTTGGCAAAATAGCCGAGCCTATTGCCACACAGTGCCACAGACAGTGATTGTTATTTAGTGCACGCTGTCAGACCGAGCGGTGATTTGTATATACATTATATACATAGCACATATGTGGTCTCTGTCATTTGTCTGCCACCAACCACCGAAGTGTCTTCTTCCTTTCTGTTTGTTCTACTCGTCATTTGTCTCATCTCTTCTCACGATGTCAAATGAAAACGAGTTCGTTGCATCTGTGAATCGAGTGAAGAGTCAAATTGACTCGGTCCAGCAAGGTCTGAAGTGTGATGTTGAGGCATTAATCGACCGAAGATTTGCTCCGTTGAGGGAAGATGTCGACAAATTGAGGACTGCTCAGTCTGCTCTCGATCAAATCAACAATCTGATGGCTTTGTGGGACGATCGACGCGATTCGAGTGACTTGCCTAATCGTATTCGTCACATACTCGAAGGTGTCACCTCAAACAACCACAAGCAAACACACCATTTGGACGCATCAGAAGGTGGTGATAATGTTACTGTTGAACAGCCTGCGAACTATTTAGGTGAAAATGACCTCGACACAAATGTTCATTCTACTTCGACAGCCAACGATGCCAATGTCAACGAATCAACAAGTGGAAACGAACAAGTCAACTATGCTCCCAATCTGTCCTCAGTCTCCACTACCATCGACACTGAACAGTCCACAAATGAAACTTCGATGCAACAATCAAATGAGACCACTTCAATGCAGTGGGACAGTTACATGGTAATGTACTTGGAAGATGATGAAGATTATCACCAAATCGATGTACCTGAAGGTGGACAAGAAGGCAATGACAACCAAAACGAATCTTTGAACGAGGAGTCAATTGGAATTAATCAAAGCTTCGAGAACGACAGTCAAATTGACCAACAAATGAACAACGACGATCAAAGCGAATCACCAACTTCGGAACAGTCGAAATCTCGTAAACGAAAACGCCCAGGCAAATCACCAGTCTGGCCAACGAATGTTATTCGCTCGTCAATAAGTCAAGCCTCCAGGTGGCCAAATCGCTTCCTACAAATAGTTCCAAGCGAGCTCGAGTGTCTTCTTCTTTGAATCTCAGAGAGTCCTCCGAGCAATTGAACACTGGATCAGGAGTTGAATTAAGTGACGAAGATGATCCAAATGGAGGTGAAATTGAATCGAGTGGAGAAGGAGAAGAAGGCGTCGAACAAAGTGAAGACGAAGAAAGTTGGAGGGACAGTGAGACAGAGTTGGCTGATGAAGAAAAAGGACATTACAGGATTGAGATTCTCAAATTGAAGTGCATCGAGGATGGCTGTAATGCTGAGGTTGCAAGCAGAGACGAGTTGCACCGTCACTTGCGAAATGAACATAACACATCTTCTCCTTATCGATGCTTAGCTAAAGGATGTTTGGAACGGTTTGAGCAATGGTGAGTGTGATGTGGTGTTGACTTGGTTTAATTGATTTGTTTTGTAGGGGTGGACATGGTTTAGCAAGACATGTTTTGGACAAACATTCGAACATCTCCGCCTGGCACTGTCCTCACTGCACCAAGACATTCAATGCTCAGAGAACTTTGTACAAGCATCTGCATTGGTATCACTTCGAAGGACAATTCAAGTGTGGCTATGGTGGATGTCACGATGATCGAGTTGCCACACTTCGATCGGAAATAAGGAAGCATCAGAGTTCAGTCCATCCCAAGTCAACTATCTACAGATGTCAAACCGGTGGCAAACTATTCCCTTGTGACTGGAATGGCTGTGGCCAGTCATTCACCACAAAGTTTGGTCTCAACGCTCATCAAAGAATTCATCAAAAAGTAAAACCTTACAAATGTATCTGGAACAGACGTTGCTACGCTGCAACACAACGTGCCCATGTAATCACACACATCCGCATCAAACATTTCGGTCTGCCAGCAAGCCAGAAAGAACAGGATCAACGCGGCATTGAAGACAATCGCGACCCTCGAGACTATCTCCTCAACACGATAACTCACCAATCTGACCACAGCTCAACCGACTCTGATGACTCTGACCACTGACCACTCATCACCACATTACAGCACTCAATCCTAATCGACACAATGTCATGTCTAATTCTCCAAACAAACACATCAATTCAATTTGTTGACAATATATCTCTCAAATATATCTTACTATTTGGGATAATCAATTAGTGCATTTATGAATTATAATTAATAAATTAATAAATTAATAATGACTGATTATTTTTGCTTTATCTTTGGTTTAGACGCACAAACTAAAGAAGTTTATTTAGTTTTGTTCATCGATCCTAATGCCTAAATCGCTAAATCGATTCAACATGTGGCACAGTTTATCTTATTTTCCTATTGACACAACTTACTTGTTAGTCCACAAAGTTGAATGTTGACATGAACAGTTGAACGTGATTGTTTTTTTAGTTTCGTGTTCAGATTATGAGTGTTTGTGATCTGTCTATGTAGTTTGTCGACAAGTTCAAGTTTTGAATTTCATCTTTGGCAAAACAGACAAAATAGCCGAGCCTATTGCCACACAGTGCCACAGACAGTGATTGTTATTTAGTGCACGCTGTCAGACCGAGCGGTGATTTGTATATACATTATATACATAGCACATATGTGCTCTCTGTCATTTGTTCGCCACCAAACACGAAGTGTCTCTTTTATTTTTGTGTTTGTCCTTGCACTACTTTTGATTTGTCTCATCTCGCCTCGCAATGTCAAATGGAAACGAGTTCGTTGCATCTGTGAATCAACTAGAGAACCGAATTGACTCGGACCGGCAAGAACTGAAGCGTGATGTTGAGTTATTGATGACTAATTTAATTAATTTGCAATCTGGAATTGACCGACGATTTGGCTCGTTGAAGGAAGAAATCGACAGTTTGAAGTCTTCTCAATCTGCTCTCGATCAAATCAACAATGGACTTGCTTTGTTGGTTGCACAAGACAATCGACGCGATTTGGGTTACTTGCCTAGTCGTATTGGTGACATACTTTCTACTATTACGTCAAGATTACATTCCAACGACCTTACGACAACATCAACACACGAATTGGACTCGTCAGAAGTTGGTGATGATGACAATCTTGAGTCTTTGAACAATCAAGGCGGAAATGAAATTCATGCAGAAGAACGAGTGAACAGCCGTGAAACTAATGTCTCTTCTACTTCTACAGCCAATGATGCTAATGTCAATGAAAGCGAACAAGTCAACGTCGATACTCCCAATCTGTCCTCGGTCTCTACTACCATCGACACTAATCAATCCACAAATGTAACTTCGATGCAACAATCAAATGAGACCACTTCAATGCTGTGGGATAGTTACATGGAATTGTACATGGAAGATGAGGACGATTATCACCAAATCGATGTACCTGAAGGTGGACAAGAAGGCAATGACAACCAAAACGAATCTTTGCTCGAGGAGGCAAACCGAATTAATCAAAGTTTCGAGAACGACAACCAAATTGACCATCGGGATCATCATCGAATGCACCAAAGAATGAGACATTTCAAATGTACCTGGAACAGATGTTTCTACGCTGCAACACAACGTGGCCATGTAATCACACACATCCGCACTCAACATTTCGGTCTGCCAGCAACCATTAAAGAACAGCATCAACTCGGCATCGTCGACAATCGCGACCCTCGTGTCTATCTCCTCAACACGATCACTCACCAATCTGACCACAACTCAACCGACTCTGACCACTGACCACTCATCACCACATTACACCACTCAATCTTAATCGACACAATGTCATGTCTAATTCTCCAAACAACAATTCAACTTGTTGTCAATATATCTTATTATTTGGGATATTCAATTAGTGCATTTATGAATTATAATTAATAAATTAATAAATTAATAATGACTGATTCTTTTTGTTTTATCTTTGGTTTAGACGCACAAACTAAAGAAGTTTATTTTCGTTCATTGATCCTAATGATGCTTAAAATGCTAAATCGATTCAACATGTGACACCAATTTACCTTATTTTCCTATTGACACAACTTACTTGTTAGTCAATAAACTTGAATGTTGATATAAACAGTTGAACGTGATTGTTTTGTTAGTTTCGTGTTCAGATTATGAGTGTTTGTGATCTGTCAATGTAGTTTGTCGATAAGTTCAAGTTTTGAATTTCATCTTGCCAAAACAGACAAAATAGCCGAGCCTATTGCCACACAGTGCCACAGACAGTGATTTAGTGCATGTTGCCCATACCGAGAGGTGATTTGTATGTGCTCTCTGTCATTTGTCCGCCACCAACCACCGAAGTGTCTTCTTTCTTTCTGTTTCTCGTGGTTTGTCTCATCTCGCCTCACAATGTCAAATGAAAACGAGTTCGTGGCATCTGTGAATCGAGTGAAGAATCAAATTGACTCGGTCCAGCAAGGTCTGAAGCGTGATGTTGAGGCATTAATCGACCGAAGATTTGCTCCGTTGAGGGAAGATGTCGACAAATTGAGGACTGCTCAGTCTGCTCTCGATCAAATCAACAATCTGATGGCTTTGTGGGACGATCGACGCGATTCGAGTGACTTGCCTAATCGTATTCGTCACATACTCGAGGGTGTCACTGTAAACAACCACAAGCAGACACACCATTTGGACGCATCAGAAGGTGGTGATAATGTTACTGTTGAACAGCCTGCGAACGATTTAGGTGGAAATGACCTCGACACAAATGTCCCTTCTACTTCGACAGCCAATGATGCCAATGTGAACGAATCGACGAGTGGAAACGAACAAGTCAACGGCGATGCTCCCAATCTGTCCTCTGTCTCTACCACCATCGGCACTGAACAATCCACAAATGAAACTTCGATGCAACAATCAAATGAGACCACTTCAATGCAGTGGGACAGTTACATGGAAATGTACTTGGAAGATGAGGACGATTATCATCAAATCGATGTACCTGAAGGTGGACAAGAAGGCAATGACAACCAAAACGAATCTTTGCACGAGGAGGCAAACGGAATTAATCAAAGCTTCGACAACGACAACCAAATTGACCAACAAATGGACAAAGACGATCAAAACGAATCAAACTCGACCATCAATGTCGACCACAACGAATCACCAACTTCGAAGCAGCCTAACACTCGTAAACGAAGACACGATGGCAAATCGCTCGCCACCGAATGTTCTTCACATCAAAATAGTTTGCCAAGCGCTGAAGTGTCCACTTCTGGTTTGATGACGATTTCGAAGCGTGCTCGAATGTCTTCTACTTTGAATCGTCGAAAGTCCGCCGAGCAAGTTAGCGATGGTTCAGGAGTTGATTCAAGTGACGAAGATGAAGAAGAAGACGTCGAACAAAGTGAAGACGAAGAAAGTTGGTTGGACCGTGAGACAGAGTTGGCTGATGAAGAAAAAGGACATTACAGGATTGAGATTGTCACTTTGAAGTGCATCGAGGAGAATTGCAATGCTGAGGTTGCAAGCAGAGACGAGTTGTACCGTCACTTGCGAAATGATCATCTCACATCTTCTCCTTATCGATGTTTGGCTGAAGGATGCTTGGAACGGTTTGAGACAACGTGAGTGTGATGTTGTGGTGTTGACTTGGTTTAATTGATTTGCTTTATAGGGGTTGGGATGGTCTAGGAAGCCATGTTCGGGACAATCATTCGAACATCTCCACCTGGCAATGTCCTCACTGCACCAAAACATTCAAGTCTCAGAAACGTTTGTATAATCATCTACATATGTATCACTTCGAAGGTCAATTCAAGTGTGGCTATGATGGTTGTCACGATGATCGATTGGCCACACTTCGAGCTGAAATAAAGATTCATCAGCTATCAGTCCATCCCAAATCAACCATCTTCACTTGCCAATTCAACAATTGTGGCAAGTCATTCACTCAAAAGGGCAATCTCAATCGCCACCAACGAATCCACACTGGTATCAAACCTTTCCGTTGTGGATGTGGCAATTCTTTCTCCCGAAAGGGAGATCTCAACGTTCATCAAAGAATTCATCAAAATGTCAAACCTTTCAAATGCACCTGGAACAGTTGTGGCTATTCTTCAACACAACACAACAATGTAATCACACATATCCGCACTCAACATTTCCATCTGCTTGCAAGCAAGAAAGAACAGCGTCAACTCGGCATTGTGGACAATCGCGACCCTCGTGTCTATCTCCTCAACACAACTCACCAATCTGACCACAACTCAACCGACTCTGATGACTCTGACCACTGACCACTCATCACCACATTACACCACTCAATCCTAATCGACACAATGTCATGTCCAATTCTCCACACAAACACATCAATTCAATTTGTTGACAATATATCTTACTATTTGGGATATTCATAATGGCACCAGTTAGTGCAATTATGAATTATAATTAATAAATTAATAATGACTGATTCTTTTTATTTTACTTTGATCGGTCATATTTCCCAAGTTGATCAATTTGAAATTGTATATTGTCGAATGCTCAATTAGTCGACGTTTTCTACTTGAAATAAAATAAAATATGCAAAACAGAATTATCCAAAACTCGCTGGTAAAAAAGAAACACGAATCTTTATTAGAAAATTCCAATCAAAAGTATACAATAAAGAGATATTAGTGATATCAAAATTTTATCGAGAAAAGTGAGAATAAAAAAGGTTATACAAATTAAGAGAATTAATGTTAGTAGAATTATTCTTTCAGATTAGAATTAGTAGTCTGGGTAGTATTTAAGCTTCAGCTGCTTCCACTGCTCCAATCGAGCCAGAAAGCGTTCATACAACTTTTCGTCCTGTCGCTTGAAGCATTTCATATGATGTTCTGTGAATGTAGCTTCTTCCAAATGAATATTTCGCAACTCGTTGAATTGTTCAACAAATTGAACACTTTCTGTTCCATAAAGAAAATCAATGGTCGAGAAGATTCGTTCGTAACAGGTCCACCATTTGTCAAATTGGCCAACAATCAAATGGGAGAGCGAGATATAGATCTGACCGGTTGACTGGACAACAGTGATGACAATATTTGAGGACATCAACCTTCGAGTATAAAAGAGCGAAATATGGTCGAGAAACGGCTAGAATATCTCCAAATTGAATATCTTCCTGTGCAACCAGATGACGACCTATAAGAATCAATAAAAATAATAAAATAAATTGAACAAAATCAAAACAAATCTCACCTTTCACCTCATCATACTGCACAGCCACTTTGGCACTAAACGAAGACATTTTCTCGTTTGATTTGAACAGTCCTTTGTTTGTGAGTCTCGCAATTAAGGAAACGTTTTCCGCCTTTGGCTTCGATCCATTCTCTTTCTTTTTGTCATCATCCAAATTGATTCGACCGAAAAGTTCAATCCAACGTTTAGTGTCACTTTCGTCATCAGTTGGTTTCTGAATAAAGTGCAGAAATTCCTCGGCTTCCGAAGCCCGTCCCAGTCTAATGAGACAATCACATTTACGCAATTGTAATTTGATGGCCGGTTTAAATTGACCATAACCAAGAGACAACGCAACATTAATGTCCTTCAACGCATTTTCGTGTTGACCAAGTTGAAAGTAACCAGCAGAACGATTTCCAAATGCCAATGCCAGTTCGAAGGCAGTCTCGTTATCCAAAGTTTGAGGAGCAAAGCAAATGGCTCTACTATAAAGTTGAATAGCACTTTCGAATTTGTGCTCACGAAAGTGATCGTTTCCCTTCTCTCGGAACTTACCAGCAGTAGTAGAGCACTTCAAGCCAGTCTGATTGGGTGGAAATTTACTCACAAACAAACCAACCCAACGTTGAACTCCTTTTTGGGCAAGACAAAATTGCACACGGTCCGCATTGGTGGTCAAGGCTGAGAATTGTGACTTGAAGGAATGTTGAGTGGTGAGTGTAGAAATGACTTGAGACAGAGTTTCCTCGATCCAAGCGTTCGCCATTTTGGGTTCAGGATTGGACGGTGGAGAGAGCAGAATGAGCACAACCGACCGAAGGCTAAACGAAACCTTTTGTGCAGGGCTCGTATGTGGAATCGAGCACCGTCCTTATAAGACGTAACAAAGTGAGTGTAAGAGCACACTTTTCATCGTTTCATTCTCATTTTTTTCACCATCTTTGAGTGCACTTGAACGCTTAATTAAAGTTAGTATTTCATGACAATCATACTTGTTACATCACTCAACAATTTCCCAACAAATCACACAATTGCTTGTGTCGTTCACATTCACATTAAATTAATGATTAATAATGTGACATTATCACCAATCCACAATGAACCAGAATGTCATGCCCCAGCGCTCAGCCGACAATTTCCTACAAATCACACTTTTGTTTGTGTCACTTACATTCACATTTTCACAATGAACCAAACCAGAATGTACTCAACCAAATCATACAGCCACCGACCTGATTACCCAATTTGTATAACGTGCAGTAAATCAGAAGAGAATCACGAATGCTCCAAGTGGTGCTGTTTCACTTTACTTTCAGGCGAACGATATTTCACACTCAGAGATTCAGAGACTCAACAAACACTCTTTTATATAAATGATTCATTTAAAATGAACACGTGTCCTTTTTATTTGAATATTGTTAATCACAGTCACAAACACACATCTCCTGTAACCATAATTGTTCTTATTGGAGTTTTAATAAAAATCTTAAACCTAAAACTACACCAGAATGTCATTCCCCTGCGCTAGCGCTCACCATACAATTTCCCACCAATCACACATTTGTTTGGTTGTGTCATTTACAGTCACATTTCCCTCAATCCACAATGAACCAAATTTTAATTAAATAATCTATTTTATAATTCTTTAGGTATCCGTTTAAAATGTCGCTTAGCACTTTGAGAGTAACCGATTTCAGGGATTTTTTCGAAGAAGAAATCGAGCATTCGTGGGCTCATTGTACTGTGTGCAATGTCAAGGTTCCCATCACCAATTTGTCGGCGGTTAAAACCAACGAGGCAATGCATATTCACGTCCGAAGTAGACAACACAAACAAATGATCAAGCAATCAAACTTGCCTAAAGATCAAAAAGAAAATTTACTGCGATTTTGTAATGCAAAACAACCAAAGGAACTGTTTAAAAAAGTTGAAACTCAAATCATTGAATGTAATAGGCTCGCTAAGTTAAACATAATTAATTCAATTAATACAAATTATCTTTATACTCACTTATTAGGCATTTTCGTCTATTATACAATCAAACATCACCTTTCTTTTCGATCAATGAATTGTACAAATGCTCTAATGCGAAGACTAGGACTCGATCACAACTTTCGATGTGGTGAACGTAAGACCAAATTGATAATCACCAAAGTGCTTGCTCCGTATGCAGATAAGAAATTAATAGCACAACTTGAACGGGCGAGGTTTGTTACAGTAATGCATGATTCCACCACCTATAAGAAAACGAAAGTGCTCGCAATTTTGGTTCGGTTTTATGACGTTCATGATGGAGTGGTGATTCGTATTATCGATTTGATGGACATTACCGAAGAGAAGGCTCCGGACATTGTTGGATACATCAACAAAGCAATTAGGAGGGTCTACCTTGACAGAGACAAGATAATTTCAGTTATGATGGACAATGCATCCGTTAATGTGGGTAATAAGGACCATGGAGGAGATGGGAATGTTCTCTCCATCATGAATAGGGAATTTACGCATGATTTAATTGGCATTGGTTGTATTGCTCACATTTTGAACAACACCATCAAGAACGCACTCATAAAGCTGAAAAAGTCATTTGGAATTGACATTGGGGCAATCATCAATAATGTCTATGCCTACTTGGGACGTGATCCAAAAAGAATAAAGACTGTAGAGGCAGTGTGGAATGAATACCAGAGGAGTGAAGATTGGGAACCAATTGAGTTGCCCAAGAACTACATTGACACGAGATGGCTTTCACTTGTTCCTGCTCTGAAAGTGCTAATCAAACACTTTGATGCTTATCAACTGTACTTTCGACTTGAAGCAATCGCGTACAACATTAAAAAGGACAATAAACGCAGGAAAAGCTTTAAGGAACAAGAAGACATTGCGACTGATGCAACAGTAATCAAAATTCATGAATATTTTGAAAATGAGACAACTTTGTATTGGTTGAAGACAATATATCCACTTGCAAAGCGGTTCTATGACGCCTCAATGGAGTTGCAAGGCAAGACTGTTGCACTCATGAGTGGAATTGTTGTTGTTGAGGATATTCTGGATATATGCAAAAACAACCAATCACAAGCATTCATCCCATCTGATGTTCTGCCATTTGTCAACAAATTATCACCATCTTTATGCAATGAATTTAAGACAAATGTGAATAGTTTTTATGCAAATTGTTGCACTTACCTCACAGATTGGACCAAATTTGTCAATGAGTACAAGGTGTTTGAGTGGGCTTCTTTGCGCACCAAAATTGATTTAGATCAAGTAAATGAAACAATCAAATTAATCAACCGAAAAGGGATCAAGATAGCAGATATATCAGTAATTCAGTTATCCAACGAAATTAAATTAATTCAATCGTTCGTGTTGAGCAATCTGCGAAATTGGAACGGCACTCCAAATGCATCAACCGAAACTCGCTGGAAACGGGTGTTTGAAAGATTTCCACAATATTCAAACTTGCAGACAATCATTTCGCTCATCTTGTCAATAGCAGCAACAAATGCAACAACTGAAGGTGTCTTCTCTGAAATGCAGTACACCTGGCCAGATGGTCGACCAATGGAGTTTGAAACAGTTCGAGCATTAATGATGACCAACAAGAATCTTGACAAAACTTGCGTTGAGTTTGTGGACGAAGTGGAAAGTGATTCCGAACTTCAGCGCAGTGTAAGGTCAAACGACAAATACATTGAAGATGAACAAGATCGTAAAATAAAAAAATTGAAAAGGATTCTAGGTCCTAATATTAGTTTGATCAATCAATCGCCAGACAAAAGTGCAAATGAACTCTTGCCAACATTATCTCCAAGAAATAGTTCTATTACTATTACTCCTATTACTACTTCAAGAACTTTTTCTATTTTGAACTTGCAATCAACTCCAAAGGTCAGCTGTGAGGAAGATATGATTGAACAAAGTGATGATAGCGACGATTCTCTTGAAAATTCATTGTCAACTTTTCTGTCTGTCAAAAAACGTAATTCATTAATGATCAAACAATCAAATGTACCAATTTCACCATTGACTACTACCATCGAAAAGTCATCATCAAATGAACCTCATTCGAAAGCAACTCCAACTAAACTCGTGAAAAGTCTCATTTCTCCCAGAAAGAGATTTCTATTCTAGCAATGAAGTCATTGTGTATCAATGAACACTACAACATTGTTAACATTTAGTGTGATGTCAGGTATTTGATTCTTTTGGTTTCTTGTCATTTCGAAAGTATTTCATTTTTTTTCAATCACATTTGCAGATGTTTATATTTTAATCATTTCTGGTTTGGTGTGGTGTATTTGTGTTTCTTTTTGAATTCCTCTTCATTTCAATCTATTCATTTTGTATATTAGCCATGTAACATTACTTGGGTTGATTGTGTTTCACTGTGGAATTGTTCGGGTAAAGTGAATTTTCTTGTGAATAACGATCGTGATCGGTTGTGTTCATGACAAGTCACAACTAACCTGCTATTTTCTTTTAGTTCATTCAGTTGCCATTCATCTCAGAGTATACTAAGAGTTATTTGTTATTATTTTGACGTAATTGGACTGTTTAAAAATTGTGTGCTTGAACTACAATGTTTAGGATTCAATTCAAGCCAAGTCAAACAAGAAGTGATATCGAATATTTTCCCACTGCAGTTTATGTTTACATAAACATGTTGATAGAGGAAATGGTGCTATGCACAAAAATTGCATAATAACTTTACATAACTTTACATAACAGTGTACAAGAAATTGAATTCGCATTACAATGAGGCTTTCTTCTTGGTAATCAAGTTGATTCATTAATGATTAGATGCATTTGGTGCTTGTAAACTGTAATGGATTGATAATATTACAGCCGATTCTTCATTTTGAGAAAAAAAACAAAATTTAAAGATACAAAACACAAATAAAAACCACAATTCCATACTGGAATTTCCAGTTACCTACAATTTCACATCAAAGCATCAATTTATATTTGCAAAAAAAAACAGTTATAAATGAAATATTAGCGGAGCTCGTGGCGCCACCCTGTGAGCAAAACAATCTAAACACTCATTTGTGCATTGAATTTAATGTGACGATTCGTTGTTTCTCGGCGTTATTTTGCTAGTTTTTCTACTTTTAAAGGTGAATATAGTTTATTGTTACATTTATAAATGTTGTCGCGTAATTATACAATTCTGGCGAGGGAGAAATCATTTTAACCAATCAAATGGTGAGCTTACTTGTAAATGCGGATTTATTTGATACTAAGACACAAACTTTGTCCAATTCGTGAATATAAATGAAGCACTAGATAGGTGCACAGATTTAACAGTAAAATGAACAAACAGACAAATCGTTCGGTGTCTTCGACAGTTCACTGAGATGGTCAATCGTTCAACCGCCGGCCATCGTTCTGTGCTCGCCTTTTAAGTCCTATTCGCCTGTGGGGATAGAGCATTTGTCAGTGTTATTTCTCGTTGTTCGGTCGCATCATCTTCGTTCATGGTCAAGTTCATCACCACTGTGGTTGTCCTTGCCCATGACTTTCACTAATTGCGCCGTCTCTCGTCGGATTGCCCGACAAATGCATTGTGGCTATAATTGAAACTAAATGTTCATGTGAGTGTTTTCCTGATTGTAGTCAAACATAGTTTCGTTTTGAGTTATGGCATATTGACATATTGGTTCCAAAAAACTGAATCAAACGGTGGGGAACGCATAGAATCAGGAGACCGTCAGATTCGGAAATCGGAAACTGTTTTGGCAAACAGTGTGACCAAGCAAATGTGACTTGACTGTAAAAACGAATCTTATGTGACTTGTGTTCCGAATTAATCAATATAAATTCAAAATCATTCGTGGATGACATTCATGTCAAATTACGTTGTCAATTCACTGTAAAAATAATACCTCTGGTTGTAATTGCTTTAATAATAAAAGAGGTAACGATTACAGAAAAACGTTGTGGCAACCAACAATTTTCATCTCTCGGCATTCTTCCCATTCGGCGCATTGTCGCTTATGTACTCGAAAACACTTTGACTTGAATGCCTCAGCTCGATACATCCATCTAGGTTCGCACCAAGATACAGCTAAATGAGTTTAAATTGATACTACAAACAAAAACAAAAATCGTAAATTATTAAACAAATCACAATAGAATCCGTACCTTATAAGCATCGAGTGCATTCTCCTTTGCATTGTTCACCTTTTCCGTGTAGATGTATCAAAATAATTGGTGATATATTTCAGCAGATACATCCTCCACCACGATTCTATTCTTTCCGTTTCTCTTTTGTGTCGTGGTCGAACATGACAGCATGAACAACACATCGAACGAACAGAAAGCTATCTAGAATGAGTTTGTGTACCTTGAATTCGGTGTCAGCATGGTAACAGCCACATAGACAAGATCACTCAACTTGCCATTCTCAAACAGTGAGCCTTAGTCAAGTGATATATCATAGTCATATATGGTCTAATGGTTTGATTTATTCGTCTGATGTAGTTCTTTCAAGTAAATCCGATTAAACCAAGTATAAATCTAAATGAAAAACACGTAAATTAGTAAATTGATTTGTACATTTTTGTTGATAAAACTTACTTCACAATGAATAGTCAATGTATCATTCAGCAATCATTTATTTGCAGCATCCAACAGAACATTTCGATAAGAACGTACTGTCCTCCATTTTAATAGATTTTAACGTATTGAATGCTATCTTCTAAATATCAAATTACAGTCATACAATATAACATTAAAACGTATAACATACCGTGTTGCACTTTTGTATTTTTGCATTCAAAATCGACATTCGACAACAAAAAGTGGTTCTGTCTTCATTTGACCGATCTAAAATACTGAAAATGAAACACTTTTCGTTTTGAAGGCAACGAAAATCTGGTCTCCTTAGTTGTGCAACTGTTAATAATGTCAATAAAAAGAGTGCACGTTACCGGCACTGTTAGCGTTGGAAAACATCTTGAAGCTGCAACAAATGAAACGTTTCGATCGAGACAAATTGTGAAAGAATAAGGCAATAGCTCAACACGAATATAATGATAAGATGCAATGACACAATTGACATCCTCCCGGACACACCAACTGTGGGATAAATCATCAAACTATCAAATGGTTCAATTGTGAAAACAAAAGTATTCATTAGTAATTGGGAATAACAGCAGCTCTGTGAGTTGCCAAAGTCAAATATGCACGCTTTGTCGCGTCGCATCGCGTCGCTGCACACATTTCGCATGAAAATGTGCGTTCTGTTTTCGCGTTTGGCTGCTCTTACAGTCACGTCATCTCCGCACGGCGTTCGCAAAAACATACGAGCCCTGCTTTTGTGTCTGCTCGGCCACAACACACAAAGCACAGTGCAATTTTGGAGGGAAAGAGACAAACAATGAACAGTGGCGTTTTGAGCGCTCAACGCCCAATCGTGGGCTTCTCAACCCAATAAATAATCAAAATCACCACAAAACTCACCTAACACCATTTATTAATAACCCCAAATAAATCAAATCAACTAGAAAATCAATTTTCTGAATACATTGATTTAGAAGTGCATTGTGCCGCTTTCGGTGGCTTTTCTTTCACTCGAGTTTTGGTGCATGCTGCCTTGCGCTATTTATTTGTTGACGTTTCCAAGGCAAACATTTTGCGTTCACCTCGAATCTATTTGTAAGTTTTGATTAATTCCTTTGGTGTGAATGATGTTTATTAACGTTTGACTAATTTGATTACACAGACCAACAACATGGACTCGCGTCCCATCAACTCGGTTCTTTCGCTTTGTGAAGCCAACTTGACTCAACCCGAAATATCCTGTCCCGAATCACAAGACTTCCTCAGCACATTGCCCACCGAAATGTTTCGATCTATTTTGGGCAGAGTGCAAACACTCGAATTGATTCCACTCAGATTGGTGTCCAACAGGTGGAAGGTAGTGATCGAGTCTATTTGTTCGGACAAGAAGTGCGTGGTGGTCATGCATCATTCGAACACATACTATCTTTCAGAATTATTGCAACAATTCAATCTCAATGAATTGAGTAAGGAATCTGTCGTTTTTTAAATGAAATATACAATTTGTAATCAACGCAATGAAATTCACTTGTCTGGACAACTTTGCACTCTTCTCTCGAAACTATTTCCCCGTCTTGAGAAATTTTACATTATTGATGACTGTACGTATTCCTCCAATGAATTCAACGCAATGCTCCGCCAGTGGTCACCAAGTTTGACTTCACTCTCTGTTTGTTTGCCCTATTCTAAAGATGTCAACGACCTTTGTGCTCAAATCAACCAACTGGCAAATCTCAAACAACTTGATTTGGACACACTTTTTGTTTCAGCCAATCAATTGGCACCAACTTTGGCTCGACTCGAACATCTTTCTGGTTGGGGTTATGAATCTATTGACAAAATCGCGCTATATTTGGGAGAAAATATCTCTGGCTTAGGATCCATTTACCGCCCTGTGACCATGGAAGAGATAACCAAATGGTATCGCCTAAATGCTCAATCTGTTGCGAATCTTGTGCGTTTTAGCTTATCTGTAAATGATTATAAGATATTTGCATTCATTTGCAAACACTTTTCATCTTTGCAAATGTTGCGCATTAATGTGCACAATTTTATGGTAAGGTTTTGTGTTTCTGTATGTGCATCAGTGAATTAATTGTTCATTCATTCATAGCTCACCTCAGTGATCCGACAATTGGTCCAATTGACTCATTTGACTGAGTTACGAATTGATGGCAATTGGATTGACGTGGTCTCTCTTGACCCCTCCAATCTGCGGCCACTACGCAACATTCGAATCTTAACTTTGGTGGATTTTACTTTTGTCGAAGATGATGATGAAGAGGGTCAAAATGTGTTCGATATCTACGATTTGCCCGAAAATGTTCCTGTTCGCTTTATGCGATTTCTCTCCACCATTTTTCCCAATGTTGAACAATTGACCATCAAATCCACTGACCTTCCACAGTTTGGAAATTTACGTGAACCTTTTTGCCAATTTACGTTCGCACGATTTTGGCTTGAACTAACCGACTATTGGTTTGATGGACAATTACGACCAGTAGGACATGACAGTCTCCATTATTTCATCAGTCAGTCGTTTGAATGTGTACACAAATCTAATTGTCCATTACCAATCTTTGTATAAGGAGGAATAAATCTTTTCTATTGTGCGCCAAACGAGTGCATCATTCGTAATTGTAATTGGTCGATGAGTAGATGATAACAGTTTGCAATAATTGACTGGTTCTATTATTTTTATGATTTACATTTTATTGTGCTATTGGAAAATAATCGGCCAAAAATGATATGAATGTTTTTATTGAGAGATGCTGTATCTCAAATACAATCAAAAGTTTATAATAAAGAAATATATAAACCGTGTGTTCATCGGCGGCTAGGATAGTAAGCTAGGATAGTAAAGTTGGAGGAGTAGCACGCGTCAAAGTAGGAGGGCGGTAACTAGCAAGGGTCTGTTACTTGCTCAAATTCACCGGCGGCTAGTTTGCTAGTCCAGTAAGCCAGTGCGCTAGTTGAACTGTCGCGCGTGCTTTTTTCCCCCTTACTATCAAACTAGCTCACTAGCATACTTGCCTCTGGTGAAAAAGCAGCCAATGAAAGCATATCAAGAAAAGAGCGAATCAAAAAGATTATGCACATCCAAATCAATGTTAGTATACAGTGGTATAGATCTCGGCTTAACCACAGCGTATTCAGAAGAAAAAAGAAATTTCTGAAGTAATCGATGAGAAATCTTCCCGAAATCGGCCTAGCCAATAAATCGTATATTTTGATGTGGAAATAGCCGAATAAAAGGCTATTTCAACCAAACTTTGAATTTTTTGTTTTGAAAACGAAACAGATAATTCTTAGCCAAGCGCAGATATTTTACATTACATTCCTTCAATTTATCCTGTTTAACATACCAAAAAAAATTTAATTCTCTAATTGCTACTGTCAGTAAATTAGTAAATTAAACTCAAGTTGTACTCATAAATACGACGAAATAAGGAAAAGACATCAAAAATAAATTACACAGATAGACATCCAAATTGAGATCAGATGAACAAAAGCCGCATATATCCTCTCTTATAGATTTTTTGACGTAGATTCTGAATATTTACTCAGATTTCAAAAATTGGCTCATTTTTCAAGGTTTTTTTGAAGTTTCAAACTTAATTTTAGCCATATCTATTTCAAAGCATTCGAAACGTACATTTATTATTTTAAAATCAAATTCTCTGAGATTTTCTGAAAATTTTAAGCTAAAGATTGCCCAAATCGGCCAACTTTTAATATTTCTAATACATTTTTAAAGATTACATTTCATATTAAAATGAGTACAAATTCTAATAACAGAAGGTAAGTAAGTTTGATTTCCAATCAATCTTCATTCAATGTGTTTTTAATAAAAAAAATTATTAAAATATCAAATGTTAACGGATTTGGGCGATCTTTAGCTTAAAATTTTCAGAAAAACTCAGAGAATTTGATTTTAAAATAATAAATGAACGTTTCGAATGCTTTGAAATAGATATGGCTAAAATTAAGTTTAAAACTTCAAAAAACCTTGAAAAATGAGCCAATTTTTGAAATCTGAGTAAATATTCAGAATCTACGTCAAAAAATCTATAAGAGAGGATATATGCGCCTTTTGTTCATCTGATCTCAATTTGGATGTCTATCTGTGTTATTTATTGTGACAAATCATTAAAAAGCTACTAAAAAAAGTGATCAAGATAACAATTGCTCTGTCGTGGAGTCTTGTTTAATAGATTAAAAAGGATTGGCATTGTCAAAAACATAAACAGCAATCTTGGTTTTGCGAAGTGGCAGATGAGCTGGCCACGATTCGACTGGAAGTGTGTTCTTGAATGTCGGTCGAGAATTACTCTTGACGCTGTTCTTGAAGTTGACATTGTTTTTCTGAAATTGTACAACAACAACATGTTGTTCTCTTTAGTCTCATCGTTAATTTCTTTGACCAACAGGCTAGTGTTTTCGGTGTTGCAATGTGCATTATGTCCAGTCAATGCTGTTCCAAATGACTTTTTGGTGGTCGAAGTTTCATAGAAATCATTGTCAGAGTGAGTGAAAGTACAAATTTCCTCTTAGCATTAGGATACGTTTAATTTGTTCAAGCGTACCTTGTTGGTTATGAATGTCGAGTTTTGTCAAAGTTGACGAGGAAGAAAAAGGTTTGTGTTTGACATCGGCTATGATTGACATTGTAACGATCGAACGGATGTTTGAAATACATTAATAATATCTAGGGAGAATAGTATATATCAGCTTATGGGAATAGATACATAAATATAACTTATCTCATAACCGAACCAAACTGAATTGACGAGTTGATTTGAGATAACTTGAGATCTTCATGTGAAATATCCAAAGGAACGATTGTGATAAAACTACAATAGAAAACATTAAACTAAACGAACAACAAAAGTGCCACCAATGGTGGTGAGATAACTAATTCAATCAATGGTTAGATTGATTTAGATTAAGTGAATACATTCAAATGTACAATTGTGGTAGAATCACAAAAAGAAATAACGGTTACGGTGACAGAATGGTCACTCATGTTGGCTTGAGATTTTCGTTGCATCGAATCGGCACATTCACCTAAACAATTTTGGCACTCGGAAATGGCTTAGATGTTGAATTGGACTACTTGTTTTCTTTTTGTTGTTTGGTTGAACTTTCTTTATCTATTCGATACCTCAACCGCTTCGAGTTGGGAGATATTTCGACATTGGGAAAACTTTTATGAATCTAGTTCTTTGCAAATGCACTTAGTGTTTTAAAGTTTTCATGTGAATATTCTTTGGTGCACCGATTGAACTGATCTTGTCCAGGTTTGAAAGTTGATGCTTCTTCTCGAATGTTGATATCAGTTTCCAGTACAGTGTTTGATTATTCGCTGTCACTTGGACAATAAAATGAAGCATATGGATGATCGAGTCGAACTAGATCTTGATAATCAGTTAGAGGGTCGCCAGTTGAATCGTGTTTCGGAATGTTCAAGTCATCGTCCAGAATAATCTCGTCCGGTTTGTACAAATCAGACGGTGGAAGATCCAAGTCATCGTCAAGTTCAACAACATTGCCAACAATTTCCGGGAAATCCAAGTAATAATCGAGTGAGTCAAATTGAACATGTTTCGGACTGTGCAAATCATCAACGAAATCGTCAACAGTCACTTCAAGTTTGTTCAATTCGACTGCAGACAAATCCGACTCATCGTCATAATTGTAATCAAACGACACATCTTCATCAATAATAGTGTCGGCATCAAAATCGTCATCAACGTCCATTTCAGTCACTTCTTCAAGATCAACATGATCAAAACTCGAAACAAAAAGAAAGTCGTCATTTTCTGGTTCGAAGTCGTCAAAAAAAGTGCTTGTCTTGTTCATCTTCGTCGACCAACTTTGATTCCGAATATTTGTCGACGCTCCGAATCACATCTCTCAGCGATTGGTCATCCACAAGTCCACATTCGTACGAACCATCACACGTTTCGACTTGGATATCGTTCAAGCAGTCTTGAGCATTGAAGGATTGACCATGAGCTTGAGCATGAAAAGCCATAATACCTTGAAATAAAATGATTATTATAAAATAATTAAAAAATTAAAACGAACCTTCTCGGACAGCAGTTTTATTATCCTCAGAGAGGTCTTTAAACTTGTCTGCTTGATAACGTCGAGGTGGATTATCCAAGTCGTACTTGCATTCAACTCCCTTCGTAACATCTTGAACTCCTGCAACGAGATTGTGCTTCCTCAGCTTCCAACGAGTATCACTGATTTTGGATGGACAATAAATATCTTTATGGCAATAGATATAGTGATAGTGTTTGTGTGCTGGTCGTTTGTTGGGACAGTTAGGGCATACTTCGGTTTCAACCAAATAATACTCATGTAGATGAAAGTATACGCCTTCCGATCGGCGGATTCTCCCTATACGGTCCTTCATTGGGGAACAAATAGAAAAATGGTTATGGTATTAAGATGAAGATGATGCGAATGGCAATGATATAAAACGAATAAAATAGTGGTAAAGTTTTGATGATGTAGTAGTATGAAAATAGTGATGATATAATGCGAATAAAACAGTGGTGAAGGTATTACTATGTAGAATTATGAGAATAGTGATATGATATTGAACCAAACGATGGTGATGTAATATGATGAGTATGGTGATGGTTTGATAAGATATGATGAGATGAGATAAGCAAAACTTGAATCGTTGAAGCCAAAGAGAGTGCGAAAAAGCAGTGACAGAGGCAACATGTCAACATGCTCGAGTCGAGTGAAACCGCCACAAACACATCTCGAGGTAAACACAAATTGTAAACACTATTTACACCCAAGCAGTCTCATTTGTGTCGTTTTAGCCGTTTGAGAGAAAGCTCCCAGGAATAAATTGAGAAATATCCTGTCACCATGTCTATGAAGGGAACCATTATGCGTCACTGAATTTTCCTGAGGTTAAGCTGAGATCTCTAACAATTAGAATAGATAGTATTAACTAACAACATAACACACTAAACTATTTCATGCAACACACCATTTGTACAAGTTACTCACATTAACAATAAAATAATTCATTTTTCATTTTTTAAAAAAGATTTGATAAACAAATCTGATTCCAATTTGCATTGGGCACAGAAACACGAGACAAGATAACGGTCTTTAAATAGTCTCGGGGTTGTTGAAGAAGAGTTTGATTTAAGATCATCCTTTTCGAAATAAGAAATGGTAATTTCGGTTCCAGCGGAAATTGGTTGAGCTGCTTGAAGAAGACAAACAGTTTGGTTGTTTGGTGATTCGAGTCGAGCATTAGCCTTGCAGGAGTGGTTCAGGGTTGAAGCCAACATTGGGTAGAGATCAAACAAAATTTGCGATGGTCGGAATTCGTCGACTTCTTCATTTTTGTACAAAGGAGAATAGTCGAAAGTGTTGAAACGCAATTGATGCAGATGACGCAACAAAATACCACCAATCAACTTTTTCTCTTCTTTGGAGTCGATTGGGAAATTGCTTTTCTTGACTAATTTAAGCAGCAAACAGGCCAAAAGTGACGATTTCAACATTTCTTCAAATGAAATGTTCACATACTTCAATGGTCCATTCGAGTGATGAACTAATTGATACACATGAGAATAGTGACCATCTGGTTGTTCAGAAACATGGCTTGCATTCTCAGGAGTAGAATTAAGGACCGAACGAATCTGATCCATGCCAGCACAGTACAGCAAACGAAGTGACATTCGAGCAAATTGAGGCAATTGAACCAACAAATCGTGTCGACAACATTCGTAACGATGATATGAATTGACCGATTCAGTACGACATTCTTCGGAACAGTACACAACACTCGAACAACCAATGCAAGGGACTGGACGAATTTCAATTGAGGCCAGGTCCAGATCTCCCTGAAAGATATCACGACAACAGTGATGACAATATTTGAGTGCATCATCCTTCGAGTCCAAAAGAGTGACATATGGTCGAGAAATTGCGAGAATATCGCCAAATTCAATATCTTCCTGTGCAACCAAATGACGACCTACAAGAATCGACAAAGAATTAGAACAAAATAAGAAAACAACAAATCTCACCTTTCACCTCATCATACTGCACAGCCACTTTGGCACTAAACGAAGACATTTTCTCGTTTGATTTGAACAGTCCTTCGTTTGTGAGTTTCTCGATTAGGGAAAAATTGTTTGCCTTTAGATTCGATCCATCCTCCTTCTTCTTGTCTTCATCCAAACAGATTCGACCGAATAGTTCAATCCAACATTTAGTTTCCTTCTCGTCACTTGTAGGTCGTTGCATAAAGTTCAGAAAATCCTTGGCTTCCGAAGTACGTCCCAGTCGAATGAGACAGTCACATTTACGAAGTTGCAATTTGACGATCGATTTGCATCGATTATAACCAAAAGCCAAGGCATCGTCGATGTCCTTCAACGCATTTTCGTATTGACCAACTTGAAAGTAACCAGCAGAACGATCTCCAAATGCCAATGCCAGTTCGGAGGCAGTCTCGTTATCCGCAGTTTGAGGAGCAAAACAAATGGCTCTACTGTAAAGTTGAATAGCACTTTCAAATTTGTGCTCACGAAAGTGATCATTTCCCTTCTCTCGGAACTCGGCAGCAGTAGTAGAGCACTTCAAACCAGTCTGATTGGGTGGAAATGTACGCACAAACAGACCAATCCATCGTCGAACACTTTTTTGGAGACGACAACGTTTAACACGGCCCGTGTTGTTGACCAAGCCTAAGAATTGTGACTTGAAGTGTTGATTGGTGAGTGAGGAAATTACTGGAGGTAGAGTTTCATCGATCCAAGCGTTCGCCATTTTGGGTTCAGGATAGGACGGTGAAGAGAGGGCAGAATGAGCACAACCGACCGAAGGCAAAACGAAACCTTTTGTGTCTGCTCGGCCACAACACACAAAGCACACAGTGCAATTTGGAGGGAAAGAGACAAACAATGAACAGTGGCGTTTTGAGCGCTCAACGCCCAATCGTGGGCTTCTCAGCCCCCAAAATAATCAAAATCACCACAAAACTCACATAACACCATTTATTAATAACCCCAAATAAATCAAATCAACTAGAAAATCAATTTTCTGAATACATTGATTGAAAAGTACGTTATGCCGCTTTGCACTGTTTGTTAACTTTTCCTAGCCAAGTTTTTTGTGTTCACTTCGAATCTACTGGTAAGTTTTGTTTAAATCATTGATGTTTTATTATTGTTTTACTAATTTGATTACACAGACCAGCAACATGGATTCGCGTGCTATCAAATCGGTTCGTTCGCATTTGGCCGCCAACTTGACGCAACCCGAAATATTCTGTCCCGAATCACACGATTTCCTCAGCACATTGCCCACCGAAATGTTTCGAGCTATTTTGGACAGAGTGCAAATACTCGAATTGATTCCTCTCAGATTGGTGTCCACCAGGTGGAAGGTGGTGATCGAGTCTATTTGTTCGGATAAGAAGTGCGTGGTGGTCATGCATCATCCGAACAAGTACTATCTTCCAGAATTATTGAAACTATTCAATCTCAATCAATTGAGTAAGGATTCTGTCGTTTTTAAATTGAAATCTCATCAACTCGGTTCACCTTCAATTAAACTGCACTTGTCTGGCCATTTTTGCACTCTTCTCGCCAAACTATTTCCCCGCCTTGAACATTTCTTCATTATTGATTCTTTTTCATACTCTTCCACTGAATTCAACTCGATGCTCCGCCAGTGGTCACCAAGTTTGACTTCGCTCTCTGTTCGTTTGCACTATTCTGAAGATGTCAACAATCTTTGTACTCAAATCAACCAACTGACCAATCTCAAACAACTCAATTTGGACTCACACTCAGTTTCAGCCAATCAATTGGCACCAACTTTGGCTCGACTCGAACATCTTTCTGGTTGGGGTTATGAATCTATTGACAAAATAGCGCCATATTTGGGAGAAAATATCTCTGGCTTAGGATCCATTTACCGCACTGTGACCATGGAAGAGTTGACCAACAGGCATAATCTAAATGCTCAATCTGTTTTGAATCTTGTACGTTTTTCCTTATATATGCGTAATCCTGAAATACTTCCATTCATTTGCAAACACTTTTCATCATTGCAAATGTTGCGCATTGATGTGTGCTATTTCATGGTAAGGTTTTGTGTTTCTGTATGTGCATCAGTGAATTAATTGTTCATTTACAGCTCGCTCCAATGATCCGACAATTGGTCCAATTGACCCGTTTGACGGAGTTATTTATTGATGGCAATCTGATTGACGTGGCCTCTCTTGACGACTCCAGTCTGCGGCCACTACGAAACATTCGAATTTTAACTTTGGTGGATTTTACTTTTGTTGAAGATGACGATGAAGAGGGTCAAAATGTGTTCGGTATCTACGATTTGCCCGAAAATGTCCCTGTCCGCTTTATGCAATTTCTCTCCACCATTTTTCCCAATGTCGAACAATTGACCATCAAAACCACTTACCTTCCCCAGTTTGGAAATTTACTTGAACCACACCTGAACCTTTTTGCCAATTTGCGTTCGCACGATTTTGGCTTGAACGAACCGACTATTCGTTTGTTGGACAATGGCGACCAGTAGGACATGACAGTCTCCATTATTTCACCAATCAGTCATTTGAATGTGTACACAAATCTAATTGTCCATTATCTTTGTATATGAAGGAATAAATCTGTTCTATTGTGAGCCTAACGAGTGAATCATTCGCAATTGTAATTGGTCGATGAGTAGATGGTAATTACCATTATGTTTACTTTACTTGAACTTGAACTTTCTCTATAAAATACCAAATGTACTCCTGAATATATCGTTTTCGTTGTTGAATTACCTTCATGTTACTATCAATGTTACTAAGCAAAGAAACTAGTACGAAAATTGGACATTAATGTCTTTATTGTGAGATTAAATCAAAAGTGTATTTATAATAACGAAAGATCCAGAAGCAATTCCCCTTCCATCTCCCCTTTTACCACCAATTTCACATCATTTTCGCTATCAATCTCTCATGAAATCATGCCTGCAATATCACCAAATTAATTTCTGTAACTCAAACCTCAAGCCACCCTATTGTTCTTCCCCATTACACACGAAGCCATCAGAAGCCATCAACCATCAAGCATATGACAGATCTTATAAATCTGTTATAACAGTTATTATATGCATCGATATATTATAACTGATCACTCAATTTAGTCTCTCATTTTAGTCTCTCAATTTAGTCTCTCATTCACTCTTCATTTAGTCTCTCATTTTAGTCTCTCACTTTATACGCTCTGGTACGGTAAGCTGTACCTGTGCAACACTCGATGTTGTTAATGTCGTCTAGTGCTTAGTCTCTCACTTTAGACTCTCATTTTAGTCTCTCAATTGTATTATAAACGACAACCCGCATGAGAAGTTTGTTTTATTTTTTTACAAATTTTAAATGCAATAAATAAATAAATAAAGAAAGATATTATCATAATAAATGGTTGTCGAGAAAAGAGAGAACCAAAAAGATTATGCAGATTAAATGAAATAAAGATAAAGTAGAATTAGTAATCCTTGTAGTATTTAAGTTTGAGCTGCTTCAACTGTTCCATTCTCACCAAATATCGTTGATACAACTCACTGTCCTGTTGCTCAAAGACTTTCATCATATTCGTCATCGGATTGACCACTTGTCCAAATGCTGTTTTCTTTACTAAATCGAATGCATCCAAAAGTGCCAAACTTTCCTCTCCAAAAGTGCGTCCATAGATCGAGAGATATTGTTCGAGGCAGGCCCAAGCCTTGTCCATTTGACCGTTGGACAGATAGCAATCCGCAAGAGTGGTGTGAAAAATGCAAAGTATCCCTGAGTCACGATTAAGCAAGGCTTCAAGTTGTTCAACGATCTCCTTCAGTTTCCGAACTCGCTTCTCTCCTGATCGGTGTAATTGAAAAAACGAGCTCCGTAATTGGTCAACCAAATGACAGCGTCGTATCATCTCAGCATTGTTCATAGTCAATCGACAGTTGGTGCAACGGAACACTTCTGACTTGGATCTGTGCTCAGAAGTGAGTTCCATCAAGTGACCACAATCACTACAGCCCAAGCCTAAGTAGTTGGTAAGTCCAAATGGTGTATTGCGAGCATAGTAAGTGCATTGGGCACAAGAACATGTGAAAAGATAACGATCCTTAAAAAGTCTTTCAGGAGAAGTATTCTTAAGATAACCTTTTTCCAAATAAGGAATAGTAATTTCGGTTCCAGCAGAAATTGGTTGAGCTGCTTGAAGACAAACAGATTGGTTGATTGGTGATTTTCACCAATTGCTCAAAAGCAATGTTACAACAGCATTGGAATAGAAGGTAGTGGATTTGAGTTTTGTGACAAAGTCGATAAACTTTAACACTCGAATAGGCAAAATATGCATCATTTCTTGCACCAACATTGGCAGGATTAGAGCAATTTTCATATTGTGAATCACAATTTGTGATGCCTTAACTTGTTGGTCACTTTGGCTCGAATTGCTCACGAGTTGCACTTTGTGATTTTTTGGGAAATATCAACTGGTATCAATATCGCACTATCAACGGTCAATGGCTGGCCAGTGTCACTCATCTTGATTTCGATTATGTTTGGGAGCTCGATCGTGTCTTCGAACTATCTCAGTCAACATGCGGTCTCATTGCAAGAGTTGCGTCTTTCGGCATATTATGTAAGTTGTAGATAGATATTTTGCCAATTGCTTTATTAACATTTTACTATTGTAGCCTTTCTTCAATTCTCAACCATCCAATGTACGAATAACATCAAGAATGATTCGTCACCTTAAACTTAAACATCGTAAACATGAACATCTGACCGAAATTGACTTGAACAGAATTCTGTTTGATTTGCCTAAACCCGACCAGACTCGCCTCAATTTACAATTGGCCCAACATGCATCAATTCGTACCTGTACTCTATCGAACATCAATTTGATCAATCATTCAAATATTAACAAGACAGGAAATTTTCTATTCTTTTCTGCACTCTCAACTATTTTGCCCAATGTCCAACACTGACATTTCTATCAATGTGCCCTATTATACACTTTACACACTGCAGGCCTTCGAGCTCGATTTAAATCGTTTCCCTAAACTTTTGACACATTCCTTTAAAATACTCTGAAGAACATAAATATGCAAATTAAAAGATTTTATTTAAAGTTCAATCATAACAAAAGCAATCGAAATCATGTCCACTTCATCTTGTCATCAATCTCACTTCTTTTCGTTGTCTTTCTTTGTGTCTTTTGGTTTCTTCTTGTCGTTTCTCTTGTTGTTCCTCTTCTTCGCCCACAACAATGACGCGATCCACTTTCCTGAGGTTTGTTTCTTCTTTGCCAACGACAGTTTGGCTGAAGCTTTCGAATTGACATTTGATGGGTTTGAAACAGTTGCCGAGGAAGGAGTTGATCCTTTGCTTTCATTTTCCAGAGGAGAACCAGACTCGGTTGAGTCGCTGCTTCTGCGTATGGTCAATGTTGAACCAACAGGCTTTATAGTGGATCCTGTGAGAGTGATGCCTTGGGTTGATGGATACTCGAGGTTAGATGCTTCACTGGGAATGATACATTTGGAAGTACCAGGCGAAAGTGGTGATCCTTTTGGAGTAGTTCTCTTTGGTGCTATGGAGGATGGACACTTGGTTACTTTCTTTTTGTTCTTCCCGATAATTGGCGAACCAGTTGGTGATGATCCTTGACTGTTGTTCACTGACGAATCGGGTCGGAATGAAGATCTACTTGGACTTTTCTTCTTCTTCCTCTTCTTGACTTTGGAACACTTTCCTTTCCTTTTCCTCGCCCCCCTTTTTCTTCTTTTTGTACCTTTTCCGATAGAGTAACATCATCGGTTGTTGCTGTTGTTGTAGACTCTTCTTCTTGTTGCGTAGAGGATATATCCAAAATTGATTCTGAAGTTGCTTCACATTTGATAAAGTCACCAATCGATATTGTCCAGTCTGGGTTCGGTGCTCTGGCTTCAGTGGTAGGGAAAGTGTCCACCTGGCGAATTTCGACAAAGCCATTCGTGTAGATGAACAGCAAAATGTTGTATGGGTGGGCCAGGTAAGACGCAGCCAGAACTGTTCCACCGTTTTGGCGCAACTGATAAGTCATATATAAACAATAATTCGCCTTATAGCAAAGGAGATTGGTGCTATATTTCACAAATGTTATCGGTCTAAACGAAGATGAAGACGAACACGAACGTGACACCATAAAAGCTATAATTTGAGGTAAAGGAAATTGATGATTGTTACAATTGAATAACCAAACTACCAACTTACCATCTTCGTTGCCGTTCACAGTTTCGGAATTGCAACGTTCGAAGTAATCCACAGTCCAGTCCATCGGAGACTGACCAATCTCTAACTCTGGTCTGCATGAGCCTGAGTATAGACTTCTATGCCAATTTCCTGTCTCTGTTTTGAACAAACTAGAGAGGATTTCTTTACGGGAATTCCGTATAAACTGCAGTGCGTACAACTTGTTCTTGTTTTCGCTTAAATCCAGAGGCACATTTGGCCACTCTTCGGACACGTGACTAGTAGGCTCGCCACCAATGTTGAGGTAGTAGTGTCCTTTAGTGCTGTCTTTACGAAGGGTAGAACTTAGTTTGAGCTTGAACAGTTGACCAGAAGTGGTGATGATGAACAAAGTGCCACCGAACGCCTCACCAAGAACTCGAATCTTCTCATGCTGCTTACGTAGCTTTTGGCATATTTTCTATGGAGACAACAAAGTTAGGATTGGAGATTGAAGGTGACGAGAATAGAACTTACGTTTGACATACTCGACACAACGGTCAAGGTGAAAAGCAGTACAAGACAACGATTGACGAGGAAGAAGAAATGCATTTGGGTGGAGAGAGGATAAAAGTGACAGAGCAAATGACAAATTGTGAACTTAAGAAACTAAATATCAAATCAAACAAAATGTTAATAACAAGAACTTTCTATTTAGCAATTGGAAATTTAGAAATTGTAATTGATTTAAAAATGAACAACGCGGGCAATTTTTTATTCTCTTCTATAATCTCAACTATGTTCTAGATTTGGACATTTCTATCTATTTGTCCATTTAAAAACGAAACCTTTTTTTATTTGAATCGTTTCCCTAAACTTAAAGCACATTCTTTTAAAATACTCTGAAGAATAAAATTATAGAACTATGCTGATTAAGAGATTTTATTTGAAGTTTAATTAAACATTTAATAAAATAAATCTAAAACATCTTTCCAAAATTATCTTGTCCGATCTCTCACTTCTTTTCGTTGTCTTTCTTTGTGTCTTTTGGTTTCTTCTTGTCGTTTCTCATCTTGTTCCTCTTCTTCGCCCACAAAAATGACGCGATCCACTTTCCTGTGGTTTGTTTCTTCTTTGCCAACGACAGTTTGACTGAAGCTTTTGAATTGACATTTGATGGGTTTGAAACAGTTGCCGATGAAGGAGTTGATTCGATCTTGAAGGATTTCTTCTTCTGGATTGATGATCCTTTAGAGCTGCTTTCATTGGTCAGCGGGGAACCAGACTCGGCTCTAATGGTCAATGTTGAACCAATAGGCTTTATAGTGGATCCTTTTGAAGTACTGCTCTTGGGTATGGAGGATGGACACTTGGATACTTTCTTTTTGTTTTTCTTGATAATTGGCGAACCAGTTGGTGATGATTCTCGACTGTTGTCCACCGAAGAATCGATTGATCTGATTGAAGATCGATTTGGACTTTTCTTCTTTCTCTTCTTGACTTTGGTACACTTTCCTTTCCTTTTCTTCTTTTTGTACCTTTTCCGATAGAGTAACACGAGACATATTCCATTCAAAACGAGTAAAACTGCCACAGCGACAATTCTCCAGGTGTGGGTGTGCCACAGACCAGGAACATCGGTTGTTGTCGATTCTGGACCAGAGTCTGGTTGTTCCTGTTGGGTTGAAGTTGAAGTGGCTTCTTGAGTTGCTTCACATTGAATAAAGTCGCCAATCGGTACTGTCCAATTTGGGCTCGGTGCTTCAGTGGTAGGGGACACTTGACGTATTTCGACAACGCCACTCGTGTAGATGAACAGCAAAATGTTGTATGGCTCGCCCAAGTGTGACGCAGCCAGGACTGTGTCATAGTTCCAAAAATAAGCAATATTGAAACAATCAACATTCACATCACAATAATAGACATATTTGTATTTCACAAATGTTTTCGGACTTGGAGAATATAAAGACGAATGTGACACCATAAAAGCTATAATTTGGGGTAAAGGAAAGTGATTATTGTTACATTGTTGAATACAAACTACAAACTTACCATCTTCGTTGTCGTTCAAAGTTTTGGCATTGCATCGTTTAAATTCGTCCACTTTATATTCCCCCACAGACTGACCAATCTCCAACTCTAGTCTACATTTGTCTGCGTATATTCCATGCCAATTTCCTGTCTTTGTTTTAAACACACTAGAGAGGAATGCTTTACGGGAATTCTGAACAAACACCAGTGCGTACAACTTGTTCTTGTTTTCGCTTAAATCCAGCTTTACATTTGGCCACCTTTCGGACACGTGACTAGTAGGCTCGCCACCAATGTTGAGGTAGTAGTGTCCTTTAGTGCTGTCTTTACGAAGGGTAGAGTTTAGTTTGAGCTTGAACAGATGACCAGAAGTGGTGATGATGAACAAAGTGCCACCGAACGCCTCACCAAGAACTCGAATCTTCTCTTGCTGCTTACGTAGTTTTTGGCATATTTCCTGTAGAGACAACAAAGTTAAAATTGGAGATTGAAGGTGACGAGAATAGAACTTACGTTTGACATACTCGACACAACGGTCAAGGTGAAAAGCAGTACAAGACAACGATTGATGAGGAGGAAGAAATGCATTTGAGTGGACAGAGAAAAAGAGAAGTGACAGAGTGACAAATGATCAAATTGAGTAGAACATAAGAAGCTAAATATAAAATCAAACAATATGTTCATAACTAGAACTTTCTATTTAGTAATTGTAATTGATTTAAAAATGAACAACGACAACAATTTTCTATTCTCTTCTGTAATCTCAACTTTGTTCAAGACTTGGACATTATTATCTATTTGCCCTTTTTATACACTCTACACAATAAAAGGTTTTTGATTTAAACCGTTTCCTTCAACTTAAAGCAGATTCCTTTAAAATACCCTGAAGATTAAAATTATAGAATTCTGATTTAAAGATTTTATTTGAAGTTTAATTAAACATTTAATAAAATAAATCGAAAATAATCTTTCCTCCATTATCTTGTCCAATCTCTCACTTCTTTTCGTTGTCCTTCTTTGGGTCTTTTGGTTTCTTCTTGTCGTTTCTCTTCTTCTTCGCCCACAAAAATGACATGATCCACTTTCCTGTGGTTTGTTTCTTCTTTGCAAGCGAAAGTTTGGCTGAAGCTTTCGAATTGACATTTAACGGGATTGAAACAGTTGCTGGGGAAGGAGTTGATTCGATCTTGGAGGATTTCTTCTTCTGGGTTGATAATCCTTTGGAATTGCTTTCATTGGTCAGTGGTGAACCAGACTCGGCTCTAATGGTCAATGTTGAAGGCTTTATAGTAGATCCTTTTGGAGTACTGCCCTTGGATATGGAGGATGGACACTTGGATACTTTCGTTACTGGCGAACCAGTTGGTGATGATTCTGCTCGACGTCGAGTACCTGTAATGCTGTTGTCCACCGAAGAATCGATTGGTCCGATTGAAGATCGATTTGGACTCTTGTTCTTCTTCCTCTTCTTGACTCTGGAACACTTTCCTTTCCTTTTCCTCGCTCCCTTTTTCTTCTTTTTGTACCATTTCCGATATAGTAACACGAGACATATTCCATTCAAAGTGAGTAAAACTGCCACAATCACAATTCTCCAGGTGTGGGTGGGCCACAGACCAGGAACATCGGTTGTTGTTGTCGATTCTTCTAGTTGAGTTGCTTCACACTGGATAAAGTCACGAATCGGTACTGTCCAATTTGGGCTCGGTGCTTCAATGATAAGGGAGGTGGGCGCTTGGCGTATTTCGACAACGCCACTCGTGTAGATGAACAGCAAAATGTTGTATGGTTCGCCCAAGTGTGATGCAGCCAGAACTGTGTCATCGCTCAAAAAATAAGCAATATTCAAACAATCAACATTCGCACCATCACAATAATAGCGATTGGCACCGGATTTCACAAATAGTATCGGATTTGTCGAAGGATAGGAATTGGAACACGAACGTGACACCATAAAAGCTATAATTTGGGTAAAGGAAATTGATGATTGTTACATTTGAATGAACCAACTTACCATCTATGTTGTCGTTCACAGTTTTCGAATTGCAGAGTTCGAAGTGAGCCACAGTCGACTTTGTCACAGACTGACCAATCTCCAGCGATGGTCTACAATTACCTGAGTGTAGACTATTTAGCCAATTTCCTTTCTCTGTTTTAAACAAACTAGAGAAGACTGCTTTACGTGAATTCTGTGCTAACTGCAGTGCGTACAACTTGTTCTTGTTTTCGCTTAAATCCAGTGGCACATTTGGCCACTCTTCGGAGACGTGACTAGTAGGTTCTTGACTTATGTTGAGGTAGTAGTGTCCTTTAGAGTTGTGTTTGAGAAGGGTGGACTTTAGTTTGAGCTTGAACAGATGACCAGAAGTGGTGATGATGAGCAAAGTCGTGCCACCGAACGCCTCACCAAGCACACGAATCTTCTCATGCTGCTTGCGTAGCTTTTGGCATATTTTCTATGGAGACAACAAAGTTAGGATTGGAGATTGAAGGTGACGGGAATAGAACTTACGTTTGACATACTCGACACAACGGTCAAGGTGAAAAGCAGTACAAGACAACGATTGACGAGGAAGAAGAAATGCATTTGGGTGGAGAGAGGATAAAGGTGTCTGAGCAAATGACGATTTGAGTAGAACACAGAACACTAAATATAAAGCCAAATTGAATGTTCAAAACTAGAACTTTCGATTTAGTCTTTGGTTTGTTGATTGATTGATTATTATACATGTAATTAACATTTATTTCAGTTGTAAATGGCTACTTTAAATTCATCCTTAATCATGAATTTTTTAAAATATAATTTGGATTTGATTAATTTGGAATGCCACTAAATACTACCACGAAAAGTAACGTCGTTTGTGAATGTGTGTGTGAGTGAATGCGCTGTTTGTGTTTGACAAAACACTTTTGTGTTAGTTGTAATTGTGCTGCAGTGTTTTTGTCACCGCAAAAGGATTTCTCTATCTTATTTGAATCTTTTTGTATATTTCTTTGATTTGGTCTTTTTGCAAACATATCTCAAGTCGAAATGGAACGCAAATCTGCAAAAGCTCGTGAAGTACAATCTAACAAGAAGAAGAATCGAGCCGAGAAGAGGTCTCGTCATCTCAACCGTAGTGTGGCCGCTGATTCGTCGCCACCGAATATTTTCGATGTTTCGATGGGCGAATCGAGTGATGGGCCATTTACTCGACTTCCCAACGAACTGGTTGAATCTATTTTGGCACGATTGGACATGAAGGAGTTGATTTATCTGCAGTTGGTGTGCAAGAAGTGGCAGTCGGTGATCTACACGATCGGGAACACTAAGAAATCTTTGTATGTCTATAATGATGACGATTCTTTTAAGCGACAGCTCGGACAGACTGACCATCTGAGCGCCTTCAAGAAAATTCATTCATCGAAAATTGCATTAAAGTCAAAATCAGTTCGACCTTCGCATTCCCAACTTGGCAAACACTTTCCAAACATTGAATCTATCTTTATGAATGTGGAACTTGTGAATTTTATTGTCACTATTTTGACTTCGTTTCCTCTAAATCAACTAACCACTTTGTCAATTTGGAACTCTGCCTGTTACTTTTATGATTTACATGAAAATTCCGGTAAAAATGTCGTAAAACTATTGACGCTCATCAATTCGTGTGTCTCACTCAAAAGACTTGACATTCTAGCTCGAATCGATTCTCAAATATCAATTCTGGCGCCAACATTTGCTCGATTACAACAATTTTCATATTTTGGTTCTGGGCCTACCCTTGTTCGCGACTTTGGTCCCAATTGCTTGCGATTTTCTCTTGAGAGATATGGCGAAAACATCAACTTTTTTGAATGGCACAACATCAACGGTCAATGGCTGACCAGTGTCACTCATCTCGAGCTATTTAATGTTGAAGAGCTCAATCGACTAATCGACTATCTCAGCAAACACGCTGTCTCATTGCAAATGTTACGTCTTCAATCATATCATCCAGGTTTACGAATTGTAAGTTGCACTTTTATGTTTGTTTAATAACAGAAATTAATATTTTTCTTTTTAGACTACCAAGACCCGAATGACTCCTCAGACGGTTGATCATCTTGCCAGATTGATTCACTTGACCGAACTTGACCTGAACCGAATCTATTTTGAGTTGTCTCAGCTGGACGAGGCTCGTCGCAATTTGAGATTGGCTCAACTTGTCTCACTGCAAACATGTACTCTCTCGATCAAAGGTCTAATCTATTCGACTGATTTCGAATCGGACAAGACGGAACATGATCTATTCTCATCTATACTCTCGACCATTTTGCCCAACGTCCACCACTTGAACATTACTATCGACTATTGGAACTATGGCACTCAGGATGACAATCTACAATTTCTTCATGGTGTCGAGTCTTATTTGGATCGTTTCACTAAACTGCAAACACATACTTTCAAAACAATTAGAGGTTCTTAGAGGTGAAGTAATTTTAATTTGAATTATTATCAATAAAACCATCAATTTAATATCCATAATATTTGTAATAAACACATTAGATTAGTTCAAAAAATTTGTCACACATTAACACTTTGTCACTTGCTATCGTTAATATTTTTTTCTTTAAAATTCACTAAAAGTAACTTGTGTTTTGTGTTCAATTGTAAAAGGTTTTCTTTCGTTTCTTTGAATTTCCTATGGAGCTCTCTAGTTTTATCACTTTGAAAGCCTCGATCTAAGTCAAATTGCACGAAAGTGTGCGGAGTGCAATCTCATAAGAAGATATCGAGCAGAGAAGTAGTCTCGTTCCCTTGACCGTAATGTGGCCTCTGATTAATCACCGAATCACTGTCGATTGGTTTGTGAAAGCGGTGATTGAGTGCACACTTTAACTCAGCACAAAAAATCGTTATCAATGTTAAAATAATAACATTATATCTCTGTGGTAAATGCCTACTTGAATTGATTCCTTTGGTATGGTGCTAAATTGAAAGTTACACATTTACAAAACAATCAGTCTTGTTTAGGACAGAAAATATTTATTATTATTCAATATACATCAGAAATGGGGAATTAGATTTGTGTATTTACTGATTAAAGATTGGTTGGTGATGTACTGAATCTTAGTCCACCAAACGATCGATCGGATCGGTCAAACTGAAATCGTGTGAACGCAGATTGACGAACAGGTTCACATGTGGTTCGAGTAAATTTTCAAGCTGTGGATAATCGCGGCCTTTGACGATCAAATTTTCAACGTTGGGGAAAATAGTCGAAAGAATTCGGCTAAATTGGTGAACATCCAAATTTGGTGGTAAAGTACGATGATCTTGTCGACCAGTGACAAACCAAAAATTCATCAACGAAAAGGTTCGAATGTTGCGGAGTGGTACCAGATTTGCGACATCAAGAGCGGTCATTCCAATACGAATGTACTCAAATCGCAACTCAGTCAAATGAGTCAATCGAGCCAAGTGTTCGATCAAGTTGATGGTGAGCTAAGAAAAAAACAATTAATGAACTGATGCATATTGAAACAAATTTACCTCGCAACCACAACAAAAACGCAACATTTGCAATGAGGAAAAGTGCTGGCAAATGAATGGTAATACATTAGGATTAGTTGAATTCAAACTTAAACGCTCGAGACTTGAAACAAATGGTCCAAAGAGACGATTCAATTTGGTTAAATCGCCAACATGTATAAAGGCATACAATCCCAAACTAGTGATTCCAGATTCCAAATTTGGCAAACTCATAACTTCTTCAATAGTACAACCAGAAATGTGTTCCAGTCGAGCAAATGTTGGACCTAACTCTGGGATCATTTCAAGTGGAAATGCGACCATACCAAATTTCTTCAGATTCACCAAATCGTTGATTGGTGCACAAAGCTCGTTGAAACGTCGAAATCCAAGACACATAGATAGAGTGTTCAAAGTTGGAGACCACTGGCGAAGCATTGAGACAAATTCAGGGGAGGAATACGAAAACGTATCACAGATAAAGAATTGCTCAATCTTGGGAAATAGCATCGCCAGAAGAGCGCACAGTTTGCCAGACAAGTCAAGTCCAGTGCGTAGAAAGAATGTTAGTCGAATAAAAACAAAATTTCGGTTCCATTTGACATGTCCATTCAATTGTTTCGACAATTCCAAAAGAGAGTCTTTGTATGCTGAACGTGGCACGATCACCAATCCCTTCTTGTCCCTCAAAATGTCCTCAACCACCACCTTCAATTTCTTGTTGACCAATCTAAGTCGAATCAAGTGGTGTGCTTGCACTCGTCCCAAAATAGCTCGCAACATTTCATTTGGCAGTTTGCTGATGGCACCTTGTGACTGTCCACCGAAATCGAGTTGAGCCAAGGCCTCCACAAGTGGCCCATTCGACTTCATTCGACGCGAATCCATTTTGTTGTCACTTTGTCTGTAATCAAAATGGTCATACATAGATGGAGACGAATTTGGTTCACTTACCAACAGATTTGAGGTGAAATCAAACAGTTTTGGCAAGAAAAGGCAAAAGGAAAACACGAACGACACAAAGCAGCAGCAGCAAAACACAAGTGAGCCAGCCAAACAACAGACAAATGTGAGCGGTGTGCTCGAAGACTATTTCTACTCAATGGTTCACAAATGTACAAAAAGCCATTTTAATTGAAACAAAATATAAACAAAATCAAAATCGGCTCAGAACAGATTTATTCGTTTATATATTAAAAATAGATCTGCAATGGAAATTAGATTTGTATTAGGAAATCAATGACTTATGACAATGACAATGACTGTCAAGTACAATTTTTTTTTATTTAAACAAAATTCAAATGACATAAAAGTAGGATCGTTCAAATTGTGCGAACGCAAATTGACAAATAAATGGGGCTGCAGCAGATTTCCAAGCTCTGGATATTTGTCACTTTGAAGATTCAATTTTGACACATACGGAAAAATCTCAGCCAGACATTGACATTGAGCAAACTGGTGACCATCAAAATTTGGTGGTAATGCTTCAAGTAAACTATGTATCAGGCAGAATACTAAATAAATCGCGTTCTGGCAGAGAGCCATCCAAATAGCCGCCGTTATAGAGATGAGATGGCGCTAGTAGCAAACGCGCCACTCGCGTTTGCAGCTGCTGTTGATGTTGCTGTTGCACACACATTCTCACAGGACCTGAGCAGGCCGCAATATTGTGTTTGACTTTTATTCTAACCAAAAATTATTTACAAATCAAATATACACAATTTAAAGTTTGTAAAAATATTCACCGCCTGCTTCAATGCAACCTTTCCACAGCATATGCAATTTTTCCATACCATTATGGTAGAAATCTCCTAGATCTTCCTTGCCGTACAAGAAATCGTCCACAAAATCCATTACTTCATTTTCGTTGGCAAATACTTGACCCTTGAGACTAACAGCAAGAGGTCGAAAGAGATGATAGTCTGATGGGGCTAGATCGGGACTGTAGGGCGGGTGTGGCAACACATCCCAACCCAAATCTTTCAGTTTAGCCATTGTCTCCTTTGCAGTGTGCGGCCTAGCGTTGTCATGTTGGAGGCACACCTTGTTACCTTGTTCCAACAGAAAAGATCGCTTTTCCTTGATTGCTTCGTTCAATCGATCCAATACACCACAGTAGTATGCTGCAGTGATAGTTTGACCAACAGGCAAATACTCGTGGTGTACTATGCCCCATATATCCCAGAAGGCGATGAGCATTGTCTTCTTGGAATGGATGCTTGGCTTTGGTACGCAAAGCTTGGAACCTTCTGCACTTCCTTTTAGCCGCCAATGCCGAACAACCTGGCTATTGTCATGCCAGACCCACTTTTCGTCTCCGGTAATTATGTACCTAAAAATCTACCATTAAACGACAAGAACCAACAATAGACAATACCCAAAAGTGAATAGCCAATAAGCAATGACCAATTGCAATGCATTGTCTAACGTAAAATGCAAAACAATCAGCACAACTACCATTTGAACCACCACTGAGTTAAATTTCCAACATACCCAATTAATGATGGCTCTGTTTTGAGCTTTTCTAACAATTGAGTACACTTCTCTACTCGTTTGCGCTTGTTGTCGTCACTCAACCGATAAGGTACCCACTTATCCAGTTTGAGTGTGTATCCTAGCCGGCGCATTCGTCTGTAGATGGTGGCAGGAGAATAGCCGAAATGAGCTGCCATTTCAGACGACACTGCACATTGGTTTTCGGTTATGTAGTCGACTAGTTGTGTGTCTGTGATTCTCTTTTTACGACCAGACCTTTGACGATCAGTACACGGCCACTCGCCACGATCAAACCGAGAGAACCACTGTTTCACAGTTTTGCGACTAAAGTGCTTCTTTCCGAAAGTTTCACGTAGGCTTTTCGAAGCAGCACCAAAATCATTACCTTCCAGATATTTGAGCATCACAAAAGAACGACGTTGAGCTGTGGTTAACTTTTTGTATACTTCATTTGGACTCAATTTGTAATCAAAGTCAATCAATGTTTCCTGATCTGACTCGATTATGGTGTCTTGGTCTGATTGATAGTTGTCACTGTCGGCATCTGATGGTGGAATGTTCTCATCGTCACCAAGCACTGATTCGTTTCCCCAATCACTCAAGTCATATGCACCAGGGTTATAATTATCAAAATCAAAATAATTATTACTAACAGGCAGAGGAGAAGAGGCGCCGCAATAGGAAAAGCTAGGAGATTGACGAATTGCTGGATACATGTTGCTAATGAATGATGAATTGACGTTTTCTTATTGGTTTAAATTGATGGAAATGTCACTGTTGTCTAATCTATAAAATGATGAATCACTAAATTCATTGCTATTCAATTCACATAGAGGGGATAACGATGAGTGATGGAAAGAATTGCACTCAGAGGAATGATTAACATCTGAAAGAGCTGATGGGAAACTGATGTCTGGTAACTGGAAATCGATGAATGACGAGTCTGGTTCAACTGGACCTGAACTAACCGCTGAGAAGTCATTTTGTTTGAATTTCTTGTACAAATTCGCTACTGTTGGGTATGAGACATACTTGGGACCATGCAGGCTGACTAGTTGACGATGAGCCTCGCTGGCTTTCGACTCAGGATATGCACGAAAATGCTGATAAACCTTATCAGCAATTGAAAACATTGTGTCGAGTATATGCAAAATAGCAAATTAAATGAATAAGAAGAAATGAAACAAAGAAAATGGCAATTTTATTGCACATTTACAGCAAACAACTATCAGTGATAACGCTCTGATAGTGTTTGTTTGTGTATGTGAGTGGGTACTTTTACACGCTCTACACATTGAGCCACAGTGACACAGTGTTGCCGTCTGCGCGGCAGCGCCATCTCATCTCTATAACGGCGGCTATTTGGTTGGCTCTCTGCCAGAACGCGATTTATTTAGTATTCTGCCTGATAAATAACGTCCTCGCGAGCTCGCTTACAAACATCAAATCTACCAGCAAAACGGTTCGAATCTTGTAGAGTGAAATTGGATCGTCGAAATCGACATCAACTCTGATGTGATCAAATCGTATTTCTTCCAAATGACGCAATTGATCCAAGTTCAGCAGAAAGTTTATTCATTAATATAATGCGATATATTAAGCAGTAATACGAAATTATTAACAGATAATCAGATTTATTCAACCAACCAATGACTTAATGACTAAATCCTGGAGAACATGTCCACTGGACACAATGTCCAAATTAGTCCACCAAATGCATAATTGGATCATTCGAATTGAACGAACGCAAATTAACAAATAAATTCAAACGAGGCTGCAGTAGATTTCTAAGTTCTGGATACTCACTTTGAAGATTCAATTTTGACACACACGGGAAAATTTCAGCAAGAATTTGAGCAAACTGGTGACAATCAAAACTTGGTGGTAAAGAATACAGTAAATTATGGTAATCATAGCGCCCAATCTTGAAAAACATAAAATCCGCAAGCGAAACAGTTCGAATCTTGTAGAGTGCAATTGGATCGTCGAAATCGACATCAACGCTGATGTGATCAAATCGTATTTCTTCCAAATGACGCAATTGAGCCAAGTTTTCAAGTATTTCAGTGTTGAGCTGAACAAAAAAAAAACGAAGAATTAGTTTACATATTAGAACACAAACATGACATACATCACAATAAAGTCCATAGATGGACAACATGCGCAAAGAAGAGAAATGTTCGCAAAGATATGACAATTCATCCAGATCATCTATATCTAAAGTGAAACGTTCCAAACTCGAAACAGATTGAGGATAGAGCCCAACCCATTTGGTCAACTCTGCAACTGTCACACTAGTAGTTAAAGGATGGGCTTCATACAGTCCTAAACTGCGAAACCCATCACCCAAATGCGGTACAATTTCGGTAATAGGCGGAAAATCTCCACCCGAAAGATGCTCAAGTCTACCCAAAGTTGGGGACAATTGTTCCGCTTTACCTGCGGGAAATGTCTCTAAATCAAGTCGCTTTAGACTTGTCAATTGATTGATTCGAACACAAAAATCATCAAGACTTGTGCCTGGGTTCACTCGCAGTGAAAGTGTACTCAAACTTGGTGACCATCGTTGGAGCATTTCGTTAAAGTCAGCAGTAGAATAGAGAAATTCTCCAACAATGTAGAACTGTTCAATTTGAGGAAATAGATTCGTCAGTAGAGTGCAAATGTCACCAGTCAGTGTGATTGCACATTGAGAGAATCGTTCAATGTACCGCAATCGAATGAATACAAATTGCAACTTGTTTCTCAATTTGAGATGTCCATTGAATCGTGCGCACAGTTCAGCAAAATATTCAGTTTTCCAATCACGCAAAATCACCAATCGTTTCTTGTCTCTACAAACAGACTCGATCACATCATTCCATTTGTGGGACACTGATCGAAGGTGAATCAAATGGTGGGCTGGCACTCGGCGGAGAATGGCACGAAACATTTCGTTGGGAAATGTGTTCAAGCGAATTTTAGGTTGAGCTGAACCGTGTCCAATCGAGTGATTCGACTTGACAGTAGATGAATCCATCTTGTTTTGTATATTTCAATCTGTGGTTCATATTATTAATAAGCAGGAGAAATGATTTTGCTTCAAACTTACCGAATATATTTGAAGTGAATTTCAAAAATGTGTGCTACTCAAAACAATCAAAATGAAATAGACTATTGGACTGTTAGTACACGAGTGTTTGAGAAAAAATAAGTTGAACACACGATTTGGATGATTTCACTAAAAGACAAAGTTCAAACATGCTTATCAAGACACACTGTTGCCATGTAAATGGTAATTCCTCTTTGTCCTTTGATAACCACAAAAGTCTTGTGTGATAATCAACTCTGTTGGGAAATGTTAACTCTTGCACAGAGAAGAGAGAAAGTCAATTGAACTTGAAATAAAAAATAAAATAAAAGTCTAAACAGAAATTATTTATTCAGGAATATTCAAAGATTAGTAATGTAGGCAATCGATTAGTCCATCAAACGATCTATCGGATCGTCCAAACTAAAATCGTGTGAATGCAAATTGGGAAAAAGGTTCACGTGTGATTCGAGTGGATTTCCAAGCACTGGATAACGATTGCTTTTGATGGTCAATTTGTTCACATTCGGGAAAAGCGGGAGAAAATTCGACAAAAGTGTTAAGGGCTAAAATTTAGTGGCAGAGAATCACGGTACACGAGTCTGCCAGTGACAAAAGTAAAATTCACCAAAGATAATGTTCGAATGCTGAACAGTGATCGAAGATTGGTGCCATCAAGGTTGACCAAGTTGGAGTTCTAAGCTCGAAGCTGTGTTTGAGCATTATAAGCAAAATGTTTCATTGTTAGCATTGATTTATTTATAAATGTTTACATGTTCACATTGACAGTAAAGTGTGAGTAATAAGATCAGTTTCAGTACTAAAAAGATTTATTCAACAAAAATATAAATGCCAGGATAATTAAATCTGTGTAGACAATCAATTCATCAAACATAGTCCATCAAACTATCATTCGGATCGCCAAAACTGAAATTGTATGAACGTAATTTGGTGAAAAGGTTCACGTGTGATTCAAGTGAATCTTCAAGCATTTTATAAAAATAACTTTTGATGGCCAATTTGTTCACATTGGGAAAAATTGTGGACAGAATTCTGCCAAATTGGTGGGCATCATAATTTCTTTGCACAAAAACGAAATTGATCAAAGATAATATTCGAATGTTGGGCAGTGGCCGAAGATTGGTGAGATCAAAGCTGGCCAGGTCAATTACAACAGAATCAAATCGTAATTCGGTGAGATGAGCCAATCGAGCCAAGAGTTGAATCGTGTCGGTGGTGAACTACATGAGGAATGAATGAAATAAATGAACTGATACTCATTAAAAACAGAACTTACCTTGCATTCAGATTGATTATCAGTAGTAAAATCTATTCGTAGAATTCTCAATGATGAAAAATGTTTGCAAATGAACGGAAATACTTGAGGATCCGTTGTAAGTAAAGTAAAACGCTCAAGATTCGAAACAAATTGAGCATTCACATTACGCCAGTTGGTGATCGCTTCAATGAACAAACTCGGGCGACGGAGTGCCAAACTAGTACATCTTGTTCCCAACAATGGCACAATTTTGGTAATCGATTCATTGCCGTGGAAAGAAAAATGTCCAAGTCGAGCAAATGTAGGTGCGTACCAAGATGCCAATTGATTAACAGTTTCACGATTAAATGTTTCCAAATTAAGTTGCTGAAGCTTGGGCAAATTGTTGATTTGAGCATAGAAATTGTAGATACTAGGCAAAGACAGAGTAGTTAAAGTTGAAGACCACTTTTGGAGCATCGAGACAAATTCAGGAGAAGAATACAAAAAATCCACTTTAGTGAAGAATTGTTCAATCTTAGGAAACAATTTCGCCAAAATTGGGAACAGATTTGCAGAAAAGATAATTTTACGATCGAGTTCATACGATTTCAATTGAATGAAGACAAAAACGTGGTTCAGTTTGAGGTAACCATTGAATCGATTAGACAATGTATTAACAAAATAGCGATTGTTCCCGTAATCAGTCACCATCAAGCACTTCTTTTCCCGACAAATGCCCTCGATGATCACCTTCCACCTCTTGTCCACTGATCTAAATCGAATGACGTGTGGTACTTGCACTCTGCTCAGAATGGCACGCAGCATTTCGTTTGGCAATCCACTGATACGGCGGCGAGATTGATCACTAATGTCAAGTTGAGTTAAGACTTCCACGAGAGAGTCATTCGACTTGTCATCATGTGAATCCATACTGTGCTTGTGTCTGAAAAATATAAATAACATACAGATTACTCACCAATGAACGAATCCAAACTTACCAATAGAATCCTGTCGTAATAGTAGAAAAGAAATTTTCAAACGAAGAAAAGCAGCCAAGCAACATGAAAATACGAGCCAAGGGAAATACTAGTAGTTGTAGCCAAAATAGCGAGAGCAGGCAGAAACACAGTACAGCCAGGGCTCGTATGTTTTTGCGAACGCCGTGCGGAGATGACGTGACTGTAAGAGCAGCCAAACGCGAAAACAGAACGCACAGACTTTTCATGCGAAATGTGTGCAGCGACGCGATGCGACGCGACAAAGCGTGCATATTTGACTTTGGCAACTCACAGAGCTGCTGTTATTCCCAATTACTAATGAATACTTTTGTTTTCACAATTGAACCATTTGATAGTTTGATGATTTATCCCACAGTTGGTGTGTCCGGGAGGATGTCAATTGTGTCATTGCATCTTATCATTATATTCGTGTTGAGCTATTGCCTTATTCTTTCACATTTTGTCTCGATCGAAACGTTTCATTTGTTGCAGCTTCAAGATGTTTTCCAACGCTAACAGTGCCGGTAACGTGCACTCTTTCTATTGACATTATTAACAGTTGCACAACTAAGGAGACCAGATTTTCGTTGCCTTCAAAGCGAAAAGTGTTTCATTTTCAGTATTTTAGATCGGTCAAATGAAGACAGAACCACTTTTTGTTGTCGAATGTCGATTTTGAATGCAAAAATACAAAAGTGCAACACGGTATGTTATACGTTTTAATGTTATATTGTATGATTGTAATTTGATATTTAGAAGATATCATTCAATACGTTAAAATCTATTAAAATGGAGGACAGTACGTTCTTATCGAAATGTTCTGTTGGATGCTGCAAATAAATGATTGCTGAATGATACATTGACTATTCATTGTGAAGTAAGTTTTATCAACAAAAATGTACAAATCAATTTACTAATTTACGTGTTTTTCATTTAGATTTATACTTGGTTTAATCGGATTTACTTGAAAGAACTACATCAGACGAATAAATCAAACCATTAGACCATATATGACTATGATATATCACTTGACTAAGGCTCACTGTTTGAGAATGGCAAGTTGAGTGATCTTGTCTATGTGGCTGTTACCATGCTGACACCGAATTCAAGGTACACAAACTCATTCTAGATAGCTTTCTGTTCGTTCGATGTGTTGTTCATGCTGTCATGTTCGACCACGACACAAAAGAGAAACGGAAGAATAGAATCGTGGTGGAGGATGTATCTGCTGAAATATATCACCAATTATTTTGATACATCTACACGGAAAAGGTGAACAATGCAAAGGAGAATGCACTCGATGCTTATAAGGTACGGATTCTATTGTGATTTGTTTAATAATTTACGATTTTTGTTTTTGTTTGTAGTATCAATTTAAACTCATTTAGCTGTATCTTGGTGCGAACCTAGATGGATGTATCGAGCTGAGGCATTCAAGTCAAAGTGTTTCGAGTACATAAGCGACAATGCGCCGAATGGGAAGAATGCCGAGAGATGAAAATTGTTGGTTGCCACAACGTTTTTCTGTAATCGTTACCTCTTTATTATTAAAGCAATTACAACCAGAGGTATTATTTTTACAGTGAATTGACAACGTAATTTGACATGAATGTCATCCACGAATGATTTTGAATTTATATTGATTAATTCGGAACACAAGTCACATAAGATTCGTTTTTACAGTCAAGTCACATTTGCTTGGTCACACTGTTTGCCAAAACAGTTTCCGATTTCCGAATCTGACGGTCTCCTGATTCTATGCGTTCCCCACCGTTTGATTCAGTTTTTTGGAACCAATATGTCAATATGCCATAACTCAAAACGAAACTATGTTTGACTGCAATCAGGAAAACACTCACATGGACATTTGGTTTCAATTATAGCCACAATGCATTTGTCGGGCAATATCCGACGAGAGACGGCGCAATTAGTTAAAGTCATGGGCAAGGACAACCACAGTGGTGATGAACTTAACCATGCGGAGAACGAAGATGATGCGACCGAAAAATGAGAAATAACACTGACAAATGCTCGATCCCCACAATCGGTTCAATCGGACTTAAAAGGCGAGCACAGAACGATGGCCGGCGGTTGAACGATTGACCATCTCAGTGAACTGTCGAAGACACCGAACGATTTGTCTGTTTGTTCATTTTACTGTTAAATCTGTGCACCTATCTAGTGCTTCATTTATATTCACGAATTGGACAAAGTTTGTGTCTTAGTATCAAATAAATCCGCATTTACAAGTAAGCTCACCATTTGATTGGTTAAAATGATTTCTCCCTCGCCAGAATTGTATAATTACGCGACAACATTTATAAATGTAACAATAAACTATATTCACCTTTAAAAGTAGAAAAACTAGCAAAATAACGCCGAGAAACAACGAATCGTCACATTAAATTCAATGCACAAATGAGTGTTTAGATTGTTTTGCTCACAGGGTGGCGCCACGAGCTCCGCTAATATTTCATTTATAACTGTTTTTTGCAAATATAAATTGATGCTTTGATGTGAAATTGTTGGTAACTGAAAATTCCAGTATGGAATTGTGGTTTTCATTTGTGTTTTGTATCTTTAAATTTTGTTTTTTTTTCTCAAAATGAAGAATCGGCTGTAATATTATCAATCCATTACAGTTTACAAGCACCAAATGCATCTAATCATTAATGAATCAACTTGATTACCAAGAAGAAAGCCTCATTGTAATGCGAATTCAATTTCTTGTACACTGTTAAAGTTATGTAAAGTTATTATGCAATTTTTGTGCATAGCACCATTTCCTCTATCAACATGTTTATGTAAACATAAACTGCAGTGGGAAAATATTCGATATCACTTCTTGTTTGACTTGGCTTGAATTGAATCCTAAACATTGTAGTTCAAGCACACAATTTTTAAACAGTCCAATTACGTCAAAATAATAACAAATAACTCTTAGTATACTCTGAGATGAATGGCAACTGAATGAACTAAAAGAAAATAGCAGGTTAGTTGTGACTTGTCATGAACACAACCGATCACGATCGTTATTCACAAGAAAATTCACTTTACCCGAACAATTCCACAGTGAAACACAATCAACCCAAGTAATGTTACATGGCTAATATACAAAATGAATAGATTGAAATGAAGAGGAATTCAAAAAGAAACACAAATACACAAATACACAAATACACCACACCAAACCAGAAATGATTAAAATATAAACATCTGCAAATGTGATTGAAAAAAAATGAAATACTTTCGAAATGACAAGAAACCAAAAGAATCAAATACCTGACATCACACTAAATGTTAACAATGTTGTAGTGTTCATTGATACACAATGACTTCATTGCTAGAATAGAAATCTCTTTCTGGGAGAAATGAGACTTTTCGCGAGTTTAGTTGGAGTTGCTTTCGCATGAGGTTCATTTGATGATGACTTTTCGATGGTAGTAGTCAATGGTGAAATTGGTACATTTGATTGTTTGATCATTAATGAATTACGTTTTTTGACAGACAGAAAAGTTGACAATGAATTTTCAAGAGAATCGTCGCTATCATCACTTTATTCAATCATATCTTTCTCACAGCTGACCTTTGGAGTTGATTGCAAGTTCAAATTAGAAAAAGTTCTTGAAGTAGTAATAGGAGTAATAGTAATAGAACTATTTCTTGGAGATAATGTTGGCAAGAGTTCATTTGCACTTTTGTCTGGCGATTGATTGATCAAACTAATATTAGGACCTAGAATCCTTTTCAATTTTTTTATTTTACGATCTTGTTCATCTTCAATGTATTTGTCGTTTGACCTTACACTGCGCTGAAGTTCGGAATCACTTTCCACTTCGTCCACAAACTCAACGCAAGTTTTGTCAAGATTCTTGTTGGTCATCATTAATGCTCGAACTGTTTCAAACTCCATTGGTCGACCATCTGGCCAGGTGTACTGCATTTCAGAGAAGACACCTTCAGTTGTTGCATTTGTTGCTGCTATTGACAAGATGAGCGAAATGATTGTCTGTAAGTTTGAATATTGTGGAAATCTTTCAAACACCCGTTTCCAGCGAGTTTCGGTTGATGCATTTGGAGTGCCGTTCCAATTTCGCAGATTGCTCAACACGAACGATTGAATTAATTTAATTTCGTTGGATAATTGAATTACTGATATATCTGATATCTTGATCCCTTTTCGGTTGATTAATTTAATTGTTTCATTTACTTGATCTAAATCAATTTCGGTGCGCAAAGAAGCCCACTCAAACACCTTGTACTCATTGACAAATTTGGTCCAATCTGTGAGGTAAGTGCAACAATTTGCATAAAAACTATTCACATTTGTCTTAAATTCATTGCATAAAGATGGTGATAATTTGTTGACAAATGGCAGAACATCAGATGGGATGAATGCTTGTGATTGGTTGTTTTTGCATATATCCAGAATATCCTCAACAACGACTATTCCACTCATGAGTGCAACAGTTTTGCCTTGCAACTCCATTGAGGCGTCATAGAACCGCTTTGCAAGTGGATATATTGTTTTCAACCAATACAAAGTTGTTTCATTTTCAAAATATTCATGAATTTTGATTACTGTTGCATCAGCCGCAATGTCTTCTTGTTCCTTAAAGCTTTTCCTGCGTTTATTGTCCTTTTTGATGTTATACGCGATTGCTTCAAGTCGAAAGTACAGTTGGTAAGCGTCAAAGTGTTTGATTAGCACTTTCAGAGCAGGAACAAGTGAAAGCCATCTCGTGTCAATGTAGTTCTTGGGCAACTCAATTGGTTCCCAATCTTCACTCCTCTGGTATTCATTCCACACTGCCTCTACAGTCTTTATTCTTTTTGGATCACGTCCCAAGTAGGCATAGACATTATTGATGATTGCCCCAATGTCAATTCCAAATGACTTTTTCAGCTTTATGAGTGCGTTCTTGATGGTGTTGTTCAAAATGTGAGCAATACAACCAATGCCAATTAAATCATGCGTAAATTCCCTATTCATGATGGAGAGAACATTCCCATCTCCTCCATGGTCCTTATTACCCACATTAACGGATGCATTGTCCATCATAACCGAAATTATCTTGTCTCTGTCAAGGTAGACCCTCCTAATTGCTTTGTTGATGTATCCAACAATGTCCGGAGCCTTCTCTTCGGTAATGTCCATCAAATCGATAATACGAATCACCACTCCATCATGAACGTCATAAAACCGAACCAAAATTGCGAGCACTTTCGTTTTCTTATAGGTGGTGGAATCATGCATTACTGTAACAAACCTCGCCCGTTCAAGTTGTGCTATTAATTTCTTATCTGCATACGGAGCAAGCACTTTGGTGATTATCAATTTGGTCTTACGTTCGCCACATCGAAAGTTGTGATCGAGTCCTAGTCTTCGCATTAGAGCATTTGTACAATTCATTGATCGAAAAGAAAGGTGATGTTTGATTGTATGATAGACGAAAATGCCTAATAAGTGAGTATAAAGATAATTTGTATTAATTGAATTAATTATGTTTAACTTAGCGAGCCTATTACATTCAATGATTTGAGTTTCAACTTTTTTAAACATTTCCTTTGGTTGTTTTGCATTACAAAATCGCAGTAGATTTTCTTTTTGATCTTTAGGCAAGTTTGATTGCTTGATCATTTGTTTGTGTTGTCTACTTCGGACGTGATTATGCATTGCCTCGTTGGTTTGATCCGCCGACAAATTGGTGATAGGAACCTTGACATTGCACACTGTACAATGAGCCCACGAATGCTCGATTTCTTCTTCGAAAAAATCCCTGAAATCGGTTACTCTCAAAGTGCTAAGCGACATTTTAAATGGATACCTAAAGAATTATAAAATAGATTATTTAATTATAATTTGGTTCATTGTGGATTGAGGGAAATGTGACTGTAAATGACAAAACCAAACAAATGTGTGATTGGTGGGAAATTGTATGGTGAGCGCTAGCGCAGGGGAATGACATTCTGGTTTGGTTTTAGGTTCAAGATTTTTATTAAAACTTCAATAAGAACAATTGTGGTTACAGGAGATGTGTGTTTGTGACTGTGATTAACAATATTCAAATAAAAAGGACACGTGTTCATTTTAAATGAATCATTTATATAAAAGAGTGTTTGTTGAGTCTCTGAATCTCTGAGTGTGAAATATCGTTCGCCTGAAAGTAAAGTGAAACAGCACCACTTGGAGCATTCGTGATTCTCTTCTGATTTACTGCACGTTATACAAATTGGGTAATCAGGTCGGTGGCTGTATGATTTGGTTGAGTACATTCTGGTTTGGTTCATTGTGAAAATGTGAATGTAAGTGACACAAACAAAAGTGTGATTTGTAGGAAATTGTCGGCTGAGCGCTGGAGCATGACATGTCATGCATTCTGGTTTGGTTCATTGTGGATTGGTGATAATGTCACATTATTAATGTGAAAGTGAACGACACAAGCAATTGTGTGATTTGTTGGGAAATTGTTGAGTGATGTAACAAGTATGATTGTCATGAAATACTAACTTTAATTAAGCGTTCAAGTGCACTGGTGATGGTGAAAAAAAAATGAGAATGAAACGATGAAAAGTGTGTCTTACACTCGCTATGTTACGTCTTATAATGACGGTGCTCGAATCAACATACGAGCCCTGAGTACAGCACTGATCGCACAGAAACTATTTGTACTCTAGTTGATAAAATAGCCACACAATAAATGGAATACATGAACTGGACTGAACTATATGAAGAATGAACAATTAATTCACAGATTGAAAATACATAAGCAATTGCTTAACCAATTGGTTAACCAATTACCATGCAATCGAATAATTCACTTTGTAACATTTGCAATGAAGTAAAATGGATACGAATGAAAGACAACACTTTTGTGGATCATTTGTGAGTAAATTGAAGCGCTAGAGACATGGAACCGATTGAGCATAAAGATAAAGATGAGCTTATTGTTTTGATTGTCGCCTTGCTGATCTCTCAATTGTTTAACTCAATGTATTAACTCAATTATTCAATAAAGCGACCGCACGCTTGCTCATTTAGGTGAGTAAAGTTGCGTGCATTGAAATAAAATGAAATAAAGATAAAGATGACATTTGGTTATCTCAGATTCAGATTCACAAAGTAACGAATACCAAATCTAGTAAATTCTGCTCCCAAATATTGTCTAATGCCACTAATAGAGGCCAAAATCAAATGCATAAAAATGTTCAAGACGAGCCAAGGTTGGTTCAAATGGTTCAAAAGATTTATTCAATAAAAAATACAAAAAACACCAACAGATATAGATTAGATTTGTGGAGACAATCTATTCATCATTGTAGTAGTCCATCGGATCATTCAAACTGAAATCATATGAACATAAACTGAAGATTATAAATAAATAAACATAAATTAATATTCTTAGTATCGATTCGTAACATTTGAAACACACTCACCCAATTTGATGCATATTGTCGGAAACAAGCCGAAACAGATTTACCTCAATAAAGAATCAAAGTTTGATTTAGAACAGAAAAGATTTATTATTCAATATACATCAGTAATGGGGAAATTGTATATTTATGTAGACATGTGTAGTAATGATTGGTTGGTGATGTACTGAAGATGACCTAGACAAGTCTTCATCTTAGTCTACCAAACGAACGATCGGGTCAGTCAAACTGAAATCGTGTGAACGCAGATTAACGAATAGGTTCACATGTGGTTCGAGTACATTTTCAAACATCGGATAATGGTGGCTTTTGACGGTCAAATTTTCACATTCGGGAACATTGTTGAAAGAACGCGACTAAATTGGTGAACATCGAAATTTGGTGGCAATGTACGATCATGCTGCCAAGAGCGACAATTGACAAAGTAAAAATCCACTAAAGAAAAGGTTTGAATGTTGTCCAGTGGCACCAGATTGGCGATATCTACAGGGGGGCGCAAAAAGATCGTTACACTTTTTATTTCAAGCCTATCTTGAAGATATTATTTTTTTAAGATTTGAAACCTAGCCTATGATATCGGCTTAGTCGATATCTTTAAAATGCCATAAACAACTTGTCCCAATTCACTTCCGTTCCAGACTAATTGGGCCGGAAGTGAATATTTGGGTTTGGGGTTTTTAGTTGTTTTTAAAGTTAAATTAATTTGTTTAATGTGTTAGACTTTTAGAGTATTTAATTATCTTTCAAAAACGCTTTCATTCTTGAAAATCGACTTATCCGTTCAAAAGTTATGATCCAAAATGTAAAAAATGATGACGATTTTTGAAAATTAAAACTAAAATATTAGTTTTTTGCATTATTTCAACCTTAAGTTTTGTAAATAAGTTCATTTTTGCTTAAATTGATAAGATACGTTTGCCTATGCATAAATTTTCACTTTCTTTTCAAAATATTGGACCGGAAGTAAAAATATTTTTTGGGATTTTTGTGTTTCCGGTCTATAAATTTTATTTTTTCAACTAAATTTTTAAATTATGTTTTGTTGTAATTCCAAAAACGCAATCGTGCACTAAAATGAGTGCTTCTAATCAAAATTTACAAGACTTGGAGCCAGCACTTTCGGCAACGTCAACAATGAAGAAGGTCAAGGACCTTAGAATCCGAATTTGGATAAAGTGGGAGTGGCCTGGAAACTCTCCTGGTGAATGTAATTGAACATATTTGGTTCGAATTACAAAATTCCGTGTTGCAACAACCTCTGCCTACAAACAAAGAAAAATTGTTCGCCAGAGTCATCGAAACTTGGAATTCGATTCCACCTGAACGACTTATGAAGTTAGTAGAATCATTCCCTGAAAAAATTTTCGAATGCCAAGAATCTGGAGGAGGTCACACATCATTTTAATACACTGTATTTATCATCTGATAATAATTAAATAAGTAAATATTCATTTATATATGAACTACATTGCTTTGATTTGTCTTTGTCGGTTATTTTAACTTCGTAGAGTTAGTCAACTTGTGTCAGAATTTTGATCATATCTTTTGAATGAGTTCATCGATTTTGGAGTATTACACCGTTTTGGAAAGGTAATTAATCATTCTAAATGGATATTCACTCAAAGAAAACATTTTCTCTCAAAATGGAACAAAAATCCACATTCTTAAATTTTACGTCCGTTCCATTTTCTCTGAAACGGAAGTGAGTTGAGACAAGTTGAGCAGTGCTATTTAAAGGTATTAATGAGGCCGAAATGATAGGGTAGGTTTCAAATCTTAAAAAATAATATCTTAAAGATAAGCTTGAAATAAAAAGTGTAACGATCTTTTTGCGCCCCCCTGTAGAGCGGCCATTTCAAAACGAATGAAATCAATTCGTAACTCAGTCAAATGAGTCAACCGAGCCAAGTGTTGGATCATGTCGGTGGTGAGCTAGAAATGAACAATTTACAATTCATCCATGAACATTAAAACACAAGCACAACACTTACCTTGCAATCACAATCAAAACGCAACACTTTCAATGAAGAAAAGTGTTGGCAAATGAGTTGTAATACATTAGGATTCGATGCATATAAACTGAAACGCTCGAGACTGGAAACAAATGAGCCACAGAGACGATTCAATTTGGTTAAATCGCCAATGGTTACACATCGAAAGCCAGAAATTCCCAAACTAATGATTCCAGCTTCCAAATTTGGCGAACTCTTAATAATATTTTCCATAGTACAACCAGAAAGATGTTCTAGTCGAGCAAGTGTTGGACCTAATTGTGCGGCCATTTTAAGTGAAAGTACGGATATATCAAATCTCTTCAAATTGACCAAATCGTTGATTGGTGCACAAAGATCGTTGAAATATTCTCCAACAAAGAGTTCAGGACGCAAAGATAAAGTGCTCAAGGTTGAAGACCACTGGAGAAGAATTGAGGCGATTTCAGGGGAGCAATACGGCAAATATCCATGCATAAAGAATTTCTCAATGTTGGGAAATAGTTTTGCCAAAAGAGTGCACAGTTTTCCAGACAAATAAAATCCAGTTACTGAACAGAATGTCCGTCGAATAAAAACAAAATTTCTGTTCCATTTGAAGTGTCCATTGAATCGTTTGGACAATTCCAAAAGAGAGTCTTTGTATGATGAGCGTTTCATGATGACCAGTCCCTTCTTGTCCTTCAAAATGTCCTCAATCACCACCTTCAACTTCTTGTTGACCAATCTAAGTCGAATCAAGTGGTGTGCTTGCACTCGTCCCAAAATAGCTCGTAACATTTCATTTGGCAGTTTGTTGATGGCACCTTGTGACTGTCCACTGAGATCGAGTTGAGCCAATGCCTCCACAAGTGGGCCATTCGACTTGAGAGCACGCGAATTCATTTTGTTGTGCTTTGGTCTGTAATAAAAATGGTCATACATAGATGGACACGAATTTGGTTCACTTACCAACAGATTTGAGGTGAATTCAAAAATGTTTGGTCAAAAGAGGCAAAAGGAAAGTAGAGAACGACACACAGCAGCAGTGATCAAAACACAAATGAGCCAGCCAAACAACAGACAAATGTGAGCGGTGTGCTCGAAGACTATTTCTACTCATTGGTTCACAAATGTACAAAAAAACCATTTCTAAAGTGCAATCTATCTATCAATCAAAAAGATAAAAAATCTAATGCAATCACAGAAATTTACAGATATCAAAATCTGGTTCAGAACAGAAAATATTCATTCTTCAATTTACAATACAATCTATACCAATGATCAGTAATGGACAATTAGATTTACGTTGACACTCATTCGTAAATTGAATGAACGCAAATTGGCATAAACATTCTATTGAGATTAAAAACAATTTTCCAATTTGTAACATTTGAAAAAATGAAAAATGTTTGCAAATGAATGGCATTACTTCAGGCTTCATTCACGCTAAATATCTAAAACGCTTGAGACTAGAAACCATTCTGTGGTGGAATACCAAAAAATGCCGCATAGATAAAGAATGGTTCAATGTGGAGAAATAGTTATGCGAGCAGAGTGTACAGTTTGGCAGACAAGTAAATTTGATCGTTGTGATTTCATATGACATTGAAATGGTCAAAATGAAAAAGTTTCTATTCGTCTCTGTACTCGCCTTCATTTTTGCCCAAACACTTGAACATTCTTTTCGATAAATTAAATTATATGCAAATGTAGAATGTCGAGTCTTATTTGAATCGCATACAAAATTGTAAATATTCTTTGAAATTCAATGATTTATACAAATTTTAGCATAATGAAATATGTACGTAACATCTTTTGTAGAACACATATTGATCAAACGTTATATTCGATATTTGTCATTGAAATTCGTTAAAAGTAATTCAGAATTGTCGTAAATGTGGCTCTTGGCTTTTTTTAGAAAGAAGGTTATTATTCTATTCCTGGTTGTGTCAAATCAAATTTGATTCTCTTATTAATTTGGTTTGGCCATAATCAAATCGACCAAACGAAATTTTGTCTCAAATTCTGAGTTGTAGAATGGTAAGGTTTAAGGTACGTCATCTATGGAATAGATGAGTGTCCTGCAGTCAATGCAAGTGTCTTCCTTTTGTAGTACAAATAGTCCCTTTCTCTCGCTGTTGTCTGCTGTTTTTGCTCGCAGTCCACTTCAGGCTGGAGTCACCAGCAACAAGTGGATTTTTTATACTTTTGACTTTGCTTTTATTTTGGATTTTGCATTTGTAACACTATTATATTCCGAATTTTCCCTCGCACCCAGACTCCAAAACGACTATCATTCTTATTGAATTCCTCCACTCCACAATTAAACAATCAAGGGTTCTAGGACATTAGGTCCACTGGACATTATGTCCACTTTTGTCCACCACGTTTCTTGTAAAAATAAAATGAGACATTACGTCCACCAGTCATTTTGTCCACCGCCTTTGTAGGTATTGATTGGAATCTGCTTCCTATTGAAAAGAGTATCAAATTGACATTAAAGCTTTGAATGTTTTCATTTTAGAAATACTTTGTGTTCAGAAATAATTCGAGTAGCCAGTAATCATCGACCAATGATTAATGAAAGATGAATTAAGTACATCTGCATTGGCATAGCTAAGTGAACAAGTATTACTTGTCAAACAAACGATAAATGATTAACAATTTTATTAATTTTTTGCATCAGTGACTAAAATGAAGTGAAGAGAAAACACGATATCAATAACAGCTAAAGACCGAAACAATTGAGTGGAAGCAGGAAAAGTTAAACAAATACAAACAAGTAATCTTGTTTGTTTCCTAGAAAGAGTACATACAAATGTCTAAAATGAATTATCTCACTTTTCTAAATCAAAAAGATATAAGATTTTATGTTTCTTCATTCAGAATCAATCCAAAAATAAAGAGTTTTCAATAAATGAATAACGCCACTGTTTTTGGGACATTAGGTCCACCAAATGAACTGTTTTGAGTTGCTGTGGACGTAATGTCCCATTTTGGTGGCGTATTCAGAAGAAAGTTCTATTGTAAATACAGGCATAAAATTTTTAGTAGAACGAGAAGATTGGCCAATTGTCGACCTATAGATATTTAAAAGGAAATGTTGAGACTGTTTCAGTTTATAATATCAACCACTAAATAGTTCACCGTAACTATATCTAAATGTTCGTGCAATCACAAACAATTGGTCTGGTCACCAGACTCTGGTAAGTCGAGTTATTTACGAAGTATGAATGTATTATTTAAAATCAAAACCATTCTTTGTAATTCCATTTTAAATTCATTTGGAATTAGAACCTTTCATCAAAGTTTAGCGATTATTGTTTTAATGAATGTCAATTTGCTTGTATTGAGCGCTAAGGTGTTATCTCTCAAAAAGCAAGAAACAGACAGACGAATGAATTTGAGTCAAATCATTGGGTGCCATTCAAGTGGCCATCTTATAATTCAACAGGCAAAATGATACCATGGAGTGTTGTTGATTAAGCTGCTGTTTATGTGTGGAAAATTTAAGCGACTTGAACTCGATGTAAGCTTCGAGTCGAAATTATCGAATGATTAATTCTGTTTAAAACTTGAACAAACTTGTCCGAAAAGTAATTATGTCTTTTCAGTGACACGACAAATTTTGTTGCACAAAGAAGATCAAACTTGTTAGAATCATAGTTTTGGTTTACGTGATACTAAATTCCAATGAATATCAATAAATTGGTTCCACTCGATTAGGAAAAAAACTTTTAAGTTGTTTTCCTCTCATCGTTCACGATGTTTGCAGTCTCGAGAGTACGTAGCAACCACATGAGTATGAATTAAGCCTGTTTATTTGACTTGAAAATCAACATTGTAACTGTTTTGTTGAAGACGAAAAAATAAAGATAAAAGCTATCAGCATAATCCATGATAATCAAATCAAGATCTATTAATGTGGTTCGGTGATCAGTTGCAAGTGGACAATAAGCGTATGCCATCTAACGTGTCAAAATATATTGTTCAATGAAAATAGTTTTCTGGTAACTCTAAAACGAAGATAAAGCTTCTGGAACTGATTTAAATTATCAGTTAGAACTTAAAAAACAAGCGAAAGCTTCGTTAATGAAAATATCGACAGTTTTTAAAAGAAAACACAAAAAAAAATTTTGGGACATTAGGTCCACTAGTGTAGGCGCTTTGAATATTTTTTGTTAAAAGTTCAACACCTATGGAGCTAAAATAACTTATTTCCACCCCAACAATGCTCAAAAGTGATTTGAAGCCATATGGTCAATGTTTAGATACTGCCCCGGCCACTTGATTTTAAGCGAGAAAATGATGGGAAAATCGCGTCAAAATTGAAAAATCGATTTTTGAGTGTTTTGGCAGCGTAAATCTTGGGATATTGTTTTCTTATCGTGTTCAGCGCATCATTTTGAGTAAATTAGGACTTTTCCAAAACTTTCCAGAGTGATTCAAATCGGCCCAGGATCCATAGAAAAGTGATAATTAAGCGAATCGCTTATTTTCTCAAAAACAAATTGTATAATGTGACTTTAGTAAAGTAGTTATAACCTCAACCAATGCATATGTTATATCAAAATTCTCAGAAAATTGAGGAGAATCCGATGATGAAATCTAAATTTGAATCCAGTGCACCAGAACCAATCCAGAATTGGGCGCCATACTGAATTTGGCATGTATGGTATCAAAATGCTCGAAATGGTTAGTACATTAAGAATTTGCCAAAATGTCGAATAATTACACTTATTCTGGGCACCAGAATCGTTGCAGAATTGGGCGTCATGTTGAATTTGACATGTAGTGTATCAAAATGATCGTAATGACTAGTATATCAAGGAGTTGCCAAAAATTTGATCAATTTTTTGAATTCTGGGCACAAGAATCGTAATATAATTATGGGCAATGTTAAATTTGGTCGTTTGGAAATAAAATGTAGGCTAGATTCTTTTCAAATGGGTCTATTGAATCATACTCCACAGTTGGTGGGTCAGGAAGATTCCTTATTTTGTTATTTGAATCCACAATTGGTATGTCGAGATTCTTCCCAAATTGGTTCGTCGTATCTCGTCCCACAATTGGTATGTCGGGATTCTTCCCAAAATGGTCCGTTGTATCCGTTGATCCGATTAATCCTATCCCACAATTAGTGGGTCGGGATGGTCTGCCAATTGGTTCGTTAGAACCAATCCACAATTGGTTGGTCGAGATTTTTCCCCCAAATTGACCCGTTGAGTCCTACCTCACAATTATTGGCTCTGTAAAATTGCCCAAATCCCGATTGGACCGAATTACGAAGACTTGGCCAAATGTGGAAAGACTCCATTTTAACCTAAAAGCATTTTCTTCAGAATTTTGGCCAATTTATATATAGCACCAGAGCACGCATTTCATCAGATTCCTGTTTCATATATGACATAAATATTCCGTTTGGCAAAATGTGGGACATGATTCATGGAATTGGAAATCTTCTCGACCCACAAATTGTAGAATAGAGTTGAACGGATCAATTGGGGAACAATCTTGACCCACCAATTGTGGGATAGGGCTCAACGGACCAATTGGGGAACAATCTTGACACACCAATTGTGGGATAGGGCTCAACGTAATGAAAATGCTAGGTTTTATTGACAAATAAAATAACAGATACACTGTTCTAGGTTAAACATAAAAGGTAAAATATAAAACACAGAAAATAGAGCTTCGGTAACGTCTCAAATAGGTAGCACGACAATAGAGTAGAGTTTGTCAACAAGACCTAGTTGGGGACAGAAGGAGGCAAGTTAGTGATCAGTAGACAGACACACAACTTCAGGAGAACTTACAATAGGCAGCAAGTCTCACAACAGTCCAACTGTACAATGAGAGCAATGCGAGATGTGAGACTTTATACTGTCCGAGATTGCCTGTGGTAGACATGAGCGAAGGCAATAGCGCCACAGTGGTGACTGGTCAACGTTGACTCAGTTCGCGGTCATCTCATCGGTCGAATTAGTAACGTTCATAGCGAGAACTTTCAACACAACGGACCAATTGGGGAACAATCTTGACACACCAATTGTGGGATAGGGCTCAACGGACCAATTGGGGAACAATCTCGCACAAATTTTATTTGCAAATGGCCAAATTCAACTTGGCGCCCAATTCTACAACGATTCTGGTGTCCAGAATTAAAAGAATTAATCGAATTTTTAGTCACTCCTTGATATACTAGCCATTACGAGCATTTTGATACCCAACATGCCAAATTCAGTATAACGCCCAATTCTGGATTGTTTCTGGTGCACTGGATTCAAATTTAGATTTCATCATCGGATTCTTCTCAGTTTTCTGAAAATTTTAATATAACATGTGTAATGGTTGAGGTTATAACTTCTACGCTTAAGTCTTATTATTCAATTGATGTTTGAGCAAATAAGCGATTCACTCAATTTCCACTTTTCTATGGATCCAGAACCGATCTGAATCAAGCTGAAAAGTTTTGAAAAAGTCCTAATTTACTTAAAACGATGCGCTGAACACGATTAGCAAACAATATCATGAGATTTAGGTTGCCAAAATACTCAAAAATCGATTTTTCGAATTTGACACGATTTCCCCGTCATTTTTACGCTTAAAATCAAGTGGCCGGGGCAGTATCTAAACATTCACCAATTGACTTCAAATCACTTTTCAGCATTGTTGGGGTGGAAATAAGTCATTTTAACTGGTTAGGTGTTGAACTTTTAACAAAAAATATTCGAAGCGCCTACACTAATGTCCACCAAAGTTTTCTGAATACGCCAAAAATAGGACATTACGTCCACCGCAACTCAAAACAGTACAATTGGTGGACGTAATGTCTCAAAATCAGTGGCGTTTTGTGTGTATTTTGTTTTTCTTTTTATTGACATGTTATTTTGGTGGATTTTTATTATATTTGAACAAAAATCATTACAATACTGATATAACAAGACATTTTACCATTTTACGCAATCCTTCTTGCAACTTGATTGTTTTTGATGATTTGTTGAATTGTATGATCAATTCATCTCTCTTCAATAGTTTGTTGCATGTTTGATGTTGTTCGGTAACTAATGGTCACGAACTAATAAACACTATAATCGATGACAGTTGTTGACATCATCAACATGATCCAGACTGCGGTCATGTCTCACAGGTAGCGCTCTTTTTACATGACTGTGTGTAGGTTACACAAATTGACTCAAGTGGAGAAAGCATGCATGTAAGTTTGTCTAAAATGTTGTTCTTTAATAAAGAATCTTTACCTAGTTTTTCACTGTGTTTTTCTTGAAGAAATTCTATTTTCCCTCATTATTCACATCAATACACCAACTTTAATCATTTTTCGAGCAAAAGTAGAGCAAAAGTGCATTGTTTCTTTTATAAATGTCATTATCTTGAAAACTTTCCTCTGAGATAAGATTGCTGCAAAATATCCATGTATCGTCACTTGTCCACTTAGTCATATCGATTCGTTTAATGCAGCAGAACTTCCATGTTATTCTCCATAAAATCTTCGATAACTAACTGATCACTTTACTTTGAGACACGAGCACAAAGTTTTACCTAAATATCATAAATGATGTGAAATATGATAAAACAATGAGCAAATGGCATACAACTACTATAACTAGTAGGGTTTGGACAAAATGAATGGTGGACATAATGTCCCATTTAGTTTTTCAAGAAAGCGCGGTGGACAAAAGTGGACCTAATGTCCAGTGGACCTAATGTCGTGCGACCCAATCAAGAAGCGCATGTACTTCGACAACAACTTTTTTGAACGATATTTTTTACTTTTGTGTTTACTTCAATGTTCTCCTGATTCTGTCATCCCATATCCGAACCACGAATCCATGATCACCATTCCATAAAATCTACCGATCAATCAAACCAAGAAGCGCAAGTATAACTTTGATGATGGACGGCAACACTCCAAGTGCAGCCTCAAGTGGCTCTTTCAAATTTCTTATCAACAACAAGACCAAAAAATCGTTTGACAGCTTACCGAACGAACTTCTCGAGTATGTGTTGAAGCGTTTGACGATGCACAACCTGATTCCCCTGCGACTGGTTTGCCGTCTTTGGGCTTTGGTCATCCCTGAAGATGCGATGCTTCCTACAGAAGAAAAGTCTCAAATTATTTGATTCGTTTGATTGTGCTGAATCGTATGAACAAGCTATGGCGAATGGCTTGTATCACTTTCTGGACAACGTGAAGCAACTCAAACTTAAACCACCAGGAATTGACGATCACTTGGTGGTTGACTTTGATTATTTTAACACTGCTCGGCACAAACGATGTTTAGTACTCCTGTTCCCCGCTGTACAAGATTTGGTCTTGTGCGCTGATTTGGACATGAATTTGGTTCGATTGCTAAACAGTTCTGTTTGGCAGAATCAGATGAAGAGTTTGTGTTTGTTTGTACAACTTCGTCCTGTGAATGCTGAACCCGAATTGATGGTTCGATTATTTGAAACTATCAACTCGTTGTCCTCATTGAAGAGATTCACTTTCTTTCCTTATCGTCAGTCTAATTCAATCCGACTGCCATCCTTGGATTTGCTGGCACCAACTCTGGTCCCATTTGCACAGTTTCACTGTGCGCCTTCATCCCAAACTCGACTCGTGGACTCGACTCGAGAATGTGTCCACAATTCGTTACCTTGGCCCTCACTGTACTCGACTTTGTATCGATTATGTTGATGGTGAAGCTATGCCCAACTCACTTTTCGACGACTTTTCCTTTATTAATGTGAACTTTGTGAGGAATTTGACATTTTTTGCGTTTGTCAAAAATCGAAGATCCTCACTCAATTTGGCAACTGGCACCGCACTTTCCCTCGTTGGAAGTAATTCACATCGGTTTCGATGAGGTTTGTTTGTTTGTTTATTTGATTATTTTTGTTAATGTGCGTTTTGGCTTTTTAATAGATTACTTTCTGTGATTTTTATGTTTGCCGTGGCTCGAAATGCTGAAGAGGAAATTGGCGACGACTCAGGTGGCTCGCAAATCGAAAATGCAAATCGGTTATAATGATGAAAATTTAGAAGATTTGCTCGCCAACGATGAATTGCCAGACATTCAACATGAAAGATTATTAATCGCTTTCGTTGATTATTTTGTAACCCTTTCTTTATTTATTTAATAAACTTTTTGATTTTAATTATACTGGTTTGTTGAATCAGCGTTAATAATCGTTCTTATTATGAGAATGTCATGCCCGTTGAACAGATTCATGAGGATAGAAACAATGTTAGGAAAGAGATTTGCAAGTGTTGCAAATGTTCACTCGAATTTGCTTTTGAATTTGATATTTGTGAATGGACTAAAATCGATCTGACAAAACGATCGTTTCTTGAGATTGTCGACATCACCATTGTGATAGCTAAATTGAATACAACACAACGATTTATTGGTGTGACTAATCAAATAGATCTTCTATTGGCTTGCTGTGTCTTTAAAGAGGGCTGTGACTATTCCCAAGATGGAATGTTTCGTAGTCTTTTTGAATTTTTAAATACAAACATTAATTTATCCGTCTAGCAAAGCCAAAAAAAGTCCTACCACTCGAAATTGTTTTAAAGCATTTTCCGATGCAACATCTGATTTTATTTATTTTGCAATTATTTATTTAATTGTTACAATTATGAATATTCCAAATAGTGAGATGTATTATCAGTAAATTGAATGTGTGGTCTGTGTGGAGAATGTTGTGGGACTGAGTGGTGTAATGTGTTAAAGGTGAGAGTCATAAAAGTGTCGGTTTAGTTGTGGTCAGATTGGTTGAGTTGTGTTGAGGAGATAGTCATGAGGGTTGCGGTTGTCTTCAATGCCAAGTTGACACTGTTCTTTCTGGCTTGCTGGCAGATTGAAATGTTTGATGCGGATGTGTCTGATTACACTGCCACATTTTGTTGAAGTATAGTCACACATGTCCCAGGTACACTTGAAAGGTTTGACATTTTGATGAATTCGTTGGTGAACCTCAAGATCACTTTTTTGGACGTATGACTTGTCACAGCCAATCCAGTCACAACGGAAAGATTTGATAACACTGTGAATTTGCTGGTGACGATTGAAATGGCCCATGTGGTTAAATGACTTGCCACAGTTGTGGAATTTGCAAATGTAGATGGTTGACTTGGGATGGACTGAATCCTGATGAGTCCTTATTTCAGATCGAAGTGTGGCCACTCGATCATGCTGACAACCATCATAGCCACACTTGAATTGACCTACGAAGTGATACCAATGAAGATGCTTGTACAACTGACCTTGAGACTTGAATGCTTTTGTGCAGTGAGGACATGGCCAAGTGGAGATGCTCGAATGATTGTGTTGAACATGTCGACCTAATTCACCCCTACAAAACAAATCAATTAAACCAACTCAACACCACCACATCACACTCACCATTGCTCAAACCGTTCTTTGCATCCTTCAGTCAAACATCGATTCGGGGATATGTGATGTTTAACTCGCAAGTGATCGTGCAACTCGACTGTGCTTGCAACCTCATCCTCACAGTTCTCCTCGTTGCACTTCAACTTGACGATCTTAATCTTGTAATGTCCACTTTCTTCATCACCCAACTCGGTCTCAATGTCCTCGTCTTCAATTTGTCCCAAACCTTCACCTCCTACTCCATTTTCCTCATCCACTTCCCTCTCGTCAATTGCCACTGCAGTACTCACTTCCTGGACGGTCTCTGTGCGGTCCAACTCTGTGGACACTCGAGTTCGCTTCGAGTTGGTCATCTGACCAGAAGTGGACACATCGCCGCTTGTCATGGCTGTGCGTTTTCGTGTGCGACTTTGTGACTGTTTCGTAGTTGGCCATTGGTTGTGGCCGTGATTGTCTGGCTCGTTAGGCTCGTGATCAGCTTTGTCCACTTGTTGGTCAACACTTTGTTTAATCTGTGAACTGTTGGTCAGTTGCATTTGGCAGTTGGCTAATGGAGCACATTCAAAGTTGACAGAGTTGGTTGCGGTGTTGAGTTGATCACGTGGTAGAATGTCCTTTGGCTCATTCAAATTGGCCTGCACCACTTCATTCGCAATGATTCGATCATCGAGTTGCATCGAGTTGTCATCATAATCGCTATCCAATTCTTTCTTCACAATACATCGGTCAAATCCGTAATCGTCGTTATGATCATCTTCATCATATTCCTCTTTGATTTCTTGTTTGATCATGTCCTTCACATCTTCATCGTTCGATTCTGTTTTGATGTATGCAGGAACATAATCTCGTTTGATGAAAATGTCATGATCCTCTTCGTATTCCTCTTTGATTTCAACCTTCACCTCTTCATCGTCCCATTCAGTTTTGATGTTGAAAGTGACATTGTCAGTATTTGTAGATGTGCCTGGGCAAATATCAACAAATGTAAATTGTGTCAACAAACAACCGAAACTCACCATCATCTTCATATTCTCGTTTGATGAAAATGTCATGATCCTCTTCGTATTCTTCTTTGATTTCAACCTTCACCTCTTCATCGTCCCATTCAGTTTTGACCGTCACCTGATTGTTTGATGTGCCTGTGCAAATATCAACAAATGTAAATAAAGTCAAATACAAACAACCAACAAGTCATACCATCCCTGTCCAGTCCGTCATCTTCATATTCTCGTTTCATGTTATACTGCACCATCAAATCATCATATTTCTTCTTCTCTTGTTCCTTCATCTCCACCAGTTGTGCTCGTAATTGATCATTTTCACTAATCAGCACTCGTTCACGGTCCCGAAGTTGACCAATTTGGTCTAGTAACTCGTGATGCGGTTGAGAAGTTGTCTCTTCGTTGCCTGTACATGCGTGACGATTCATTTTGAGTAGATGGGAATTGACGAATGCAGAGAAGATGAGAGATAAGCAACAGAGAAAATATGGAAAAGAGAATAGGACAACACAAAACGAGGTGACGAAGGCCTTTCCAGCACCGGTGCTGTCTAGCAAAGCAAAGTGCGACAGTGCGACTGTTTGTTGTTGTGTGCCGTGTGAGAGTGTGAGGTAATGCAGCATGTCACACCATCGATAGTGAACAGTGAGAGAAACATTGATGGTGCTACATTTCATTGATGTATGTTCAGTTTAGTATTACCCTCAATACTCATCACTCAATCCAAATATAATATCCAAACTACCATTTACCGAAACAGAACACAATTTCGTGCAACATTCACCGAATAAATTCTAGGTCTCTCAGACCTAGAGCCAAAACTCACAGTAAATCCAACCAAGTTCATCATTAATACCAAATTCAATTAGTCCACACTTTCAATCTTCTCTAAGGTCCAACTCGTGGAAATGTCTGAATGAAAATTGAACAAGTTAGCCGCTAAATTGTTAGCGAGTAGTTTGTCTACTTTGTCTAGTTGTTTACTTCAGTGATTTCATTTGATCATTTCGTCACAATCTCTTCACAAACAACTTTTCAATCGTCTCAATAATGCATAATATTGTTTGCATGTGATCACAATGTTTGAGCAATTTCACTAAATAATAAAAAAAAGATTCGTAAAATTTTGATTGAACAAATTGATATGATCAATACGACCATAATTCGAATTATTAATGATAGTATTATGTCAATCAGCCAACACCAATTTCGATTCTTTCGCCAGTTGGGATGTGATGCATGCAAATTGTTCATTAAAGAATATACAACTTGATGCAATGACGATTGATAATTGTGACAATTGAAATTGTTTTATTGCACACAAAAGCAGATATATTATTTCTTCATCTTCAGCATTCTCAATTAGTTTCTCGAGATAATCGTAAAATCTTTCACAAGTTTGACATATTCAACGAATACTTCCAGCATCATTTCCAACAATTTCTAATGTTGGCTCTATGCACACTTTTCTGTTTGTTCAATTGATTTTTCATCGAATCTATTAGCTAAAGTAGTTTAAATCTCATCTCATGAAATAAAAAATGTTTCAATGTATTCCAGGTACAATCCATCATTTCATCGTTTTCATATCTTTCAATTAATTTAAATAGATAGTCAAACATTAGTTCACAATTTTGGTGACTCAACGAATCTTTCATCTTCCGCGCAACACTTCCCCCAATAATCCACACAATTATTTATGTCTATCCCATTTGGCTTTTTTTGTATTCAACTGGTACAATTGAATCTATTAATTGGGACAATAAAGATTAGCACTTATCGTATGGCAAATATCTGAATGCAAGCCACGCACAATCAATCGTTTGCTCGTTTTCGGTTGTCTCAATTCGTTTCATCAGATAATCAAAACATTCCCTGGCAAGTTTTCTGAGCAAAACAAAATTGTAAGCAAATAAGCCAAACATCAACTACACGTACTGTAACACCGTTCAGCACATATTCACATCACAATCAATATTATACATGCAATCAGAACAGTGTCACTTCTAAGCAGCATTATCATCGCAATGTTCCATAATGTTCCAATCAATCAATCATCGTACACTTACTTTTATCGAGATGTCAAACAAACTAATAAAACAAGCCATTTATTAAATACAATATATAGTACAATTATGAATATTCCAAATAGTGAGATATATATTATCGATATATTGAATGTGTGGTCTGTGTGGAGAATGTTGTGGGATGGAGTGGTGTAATGTGGTGATGAGTGGTCAGTGGTCTGTGTCATCAGAGTCGGTTGAGTTGTGGTCAGTTTGGTGAGTTGTGGTGCTCCTTCATGAAATAGTCATGAGGGTCGCGATTGTCCTCAATTCCGAGTTGACGCTGTTTGGTCTGGGTTGCTGGCAGACGGAAATGTTTAATGCGGATGTGTCTGATTATATTGCTATGATCTGTTGAAGCATAGTCACATCGGTTCCATGTACATTTGTAAGGTTTGACTTTTTGGTGGATTCGTTGGTGAATGTTGAAATGACCTTTATGGTTGAATGATTTGCCACAGTTGTTGAATTGACAGGTGTAGATGGTTGACTTGGGATGGACTGATTTCTGATGATTCTTTATTTCAGATCGAAGTGTGGCTACTCGATCATACTGACAACCATCATAGCCACACTTGAATTGACCTTCGAAGTGATAGTAATGTAGATGCTGATACAAACGATTGTGAGTTTTGAATGTATTGTTGCAGTGAGGACATGACCAAGTGGAGATGTTCGAATGATTGTGTTGAACATGTGGACCTAGTTCATTCCTATAAAATAAATCAATTAAACCAACTCAACACCACCACATCACACTCACCATTGCTCAAATCGATCGTTGCATCCAACAGCCAAACATCGATGAGGAGATATGTGATGTTTAACTCGCAAGTGATCGTGCAACTCGACAGTGCTTGCAACCTCATCCTCACAGCCATCCTCAGTGCACTTCAACTTGACAGTCTCAATCTTGTAATGTCCACTTTGATCTTCCTCACCCAACTCGGTTTCATTGTCATCGTCTTCAATTTGTTCGACGCCTTTTTCTCCTTCTCCACTCGAGTCAATTCCATTTTGATTGTCGCTTTCACTTAAATCAACTCTTGATCCAGAGCTCAATTGCTCGGCGTTCTCTCGGCGATCCAAAGAAACAGACACTCGAGTTCGCTTCGAGCTCGTCATCGTACCAGGAGAGGACACTTCGTCGCTAGTCAAACTATTCTCGAATGAAGAATTTTCGGTAACTTGTGATTTGTCTGCGCGTTTTCGCTTGCGAGTTTTGGATTGTTTCGTAATTGGCGATTGGTTCTGGCCGTCATTGACTGGCTCGTTTGGCCAATGATCACCTTTGTCCACTTGTTGGTCATTCAAAGAACCTTGATTCGTTCCATTTGACTCCTCTTGCAAATCATCGTTTCGGTTGAGTTCCTCTCCACCATCAAGTGACACTTGAATTTCAACATTCTCATCGTCACTTGTCTCTTCCTCCTTCTTGACTTGAGTCCAAAGTTGAACAGACTGACCGTTATCGGGATCCAATTGCCAAGTCTCAACGAATTCCTCCTTCAATTCTTGCTTCACAATGAAATCGTCACAATCGCAGTCACCATCCGAGTCCGAGTCGGTGATGTATTGTGCATCTTGTTCCATCTTGACTCGTTTACACATTTGGACTGACTGTTGACTGTTTGATGCATCTAGACAATGCACAGAAATGCACTAAATTATGTCAACATTCAACAACAACTACAATTGCTTACCTTCAGTCTTGATGTTCGTGTCAATGATTGAACTTGATGTAGGTACGTCCTTGCTGCTGTAGACTGCAGAAGGAATTGGTTCGACAGTAGAGAGATAGTTCACTTGTTCGTTGTCACTAGTCGATGAGTTGATATCGTTGACAGTCGAAGGTGGAGGGACATTTGTGTCGAGACTATTAACATGTTCTTCTGTACGAAATTCATTTCCTCCTAGATTGTTCACAGAATTTTCAACTGTAACATTATCACCAACTTCTGATGAGACCAAATCGCGTGTCTGATTCTGGTTGTTTACAGTGACACCTTCTAGAATGTGACGAATACGATTAGGCAAGTCACTCAAATCGCGTCGATCGTCCCACAAAGCCATCAGATTGTTGATTTGATCGAGAGCAGACTGAGCACACTTCAATTTGTTGACCTCTTCCTTCAACGAACTAAATCGTCGGTCTATTAGTGACTCAACATCACGCTTCAGATCTGTCTGGTTCGAGTCAATTAGACTTTCGAGTCGATTCACAGATGCAACGAACTCGTTTTCATTTGACATTGTGAGGCGAGATGAGACAAATGACGAGTAGAACAAACAGAAAGAAAGGAGAAATGACAGATAGAGGATATACAAATAACTGCTCGGTCTGACAGCGTGCACACTGAGGACAACCACAGCGAAATACACACAAATGTTTTTACAAAACAGCCAATTCACTCACATGCACAATCACGTTCACAAATGACGTCACTTTTATAAGTTATTTAATTTTACTGTATTATTATGCAAATACTGCAAGTATCCTCGATAGTGTCGATGACATGTAGTAATCGAGTTTTAAATTGAAAAAATTGAACATAACGTTCAGGTGCAGATGCAAACAAAACCTTAGGCAAATTGCGGCAAAGTAAATTGGAAATAGAATACAATTCAATGCATAATCAAAAGTTGATTCATAACCAAAAATGATTATGATGGGAAATATAAGCATTTAAAATTCAAACATTTATTAAACGACAAATTATTAATTAAAAATGAAATTGACATTTATAAATTCGTGGGTTCGTATGACATTAAAAGTAATTAAAAGAATGTGTTTGAAGTTTGGTGAAAAGTGACAAACTAGATTGGACGCCTTGCAGTGTGCCATAGGAAACATAATCGACAGTAATGTTCAGGTGTTGGACATTGGGCAAAATGGTCGAGAGTGCAGATGCGAATAGATCACTTTCTGTGTTGTACATTTCAAAATCAGTGAAATGGGTCATTTGATCTATCGACAAGGCACAGGTTGGGCCAATTGCAAATCGCGACGAGCCCGGTCCAGTTGAGGCAACTCAAAGACAATTCGGCTCATGTCAATTTCGGTCAAGTGCTTCAGTTTGGCAAGTTGACCAATCAGTTGAGGAGTCATTTGAATTTGAGAACGCTGCGAGGAAATAGGAAAAAATTGTTTCAAAATGTTAAACAAACAAATCAATATTGAACGTACCCAATCCAATCCCAATCCAACTGCATAAAGAAGCAACACTTTCAACGAGACAGCATACACGATAAGACTGTCAATGTGTTGATCATGCATTTGAACATTCTTCAGTTCGAGGTGAGTCACATTGGCCAGCCATTGATCGTTGATGGCTTGCCACTGGTCTGTGATGTCACCACCGAGAGAAACACGCGAGCAATTCGGGCCAAAGAGATCAACAAGTGAAGGCTCGTAACTGGAATATGAAAATTGCTCCAAACGAGCCAATGTTGGCGCAAGAATTGCTGGCATTTCAGAATTGAGCATAGTTTGAATGTCAAGTCGTTTGAGGGAAATGCACGAATTGATGAGTGTCAAGAGTTGTTGTTGATAATCCAAATTAGTTGGGTCAGAGAAATTCAAACCGATAGGACTTTTGTTATAAAGTGAAACTGATAAAGTGGTGAGCTGGTTCAAAGGAAATTGAGGCAGAATAGTAATAATTTCACTCATAGGCAGATTCATAATGATAGATTCGATATTTTGAAAGAGTTTGTCAATTTGTGAATGTTCACTCAAATTTCGTTACGAGTTTCAAATTAGAATGCCAATTCAGATAGTATTTTTTGATGAAAATAATTTTCACTTCTTTCAGAAGATACGTCGTATGTGGACGGTTGTGTGTTGTGTTTGTGGCATATCTGTGTGTCAGACTGCACTGTTTTGCGTGTTTTGCCTTCAGAGTTTCTTTTCGCGTTTCTCTCTTCTTTTCACCCACCTCAACTCGAAACTCGTATCCAAATGGATTCAAACGCTAAAGCTGTTGTGCTTATCAATGCCACTCATTTGTTTGGTCAAGTCAAATTGAATCTCCCTACTGAGGATGGACCGATCAATCTTTTGCCTAACGAAATGATGCAATTGGTTTTGGATAGAGTCAATTCGGACGGTGACGTTAAGAAATTGGTTCGTTTGCGATTGGTGGCTATAAAGTGGAATTCGCTGATTGAATATTACTGCAAACAGAAGAAATCCTTGATTGTGAATGATTCAAGCTTTTTTACTTCCGATTTGAACAATTCTGCCTCACAGATTGTGAGCCTGGAAAATGTTGACTCTTTTGGAACACTGTTGGAACTATTTCCAAACATTGAGCAATTGGCCATTGGGGATGTTGCTCGTTTTTATCCTTCAGAAGATATGAAAATACGTGATTTTGCTGCAATGATCAATTCGCTGGCATCACTAAAACGACTCGAACTTGGAAACAATGATTTAAAAGTTCTGCCTTATCTATCGCAAACTTTGTCCCGCTTGGAGTACATTCGAGTACATAGCTATCAGCTCATCTACACTGAAATGAATCAATTTATTTCTCATCTCGGGCCAAGTTGCGTTCGAGTCACTTTTGCAGAACAACCTAATCTGCTTTATAGTCAAGTTCGCGAATGGCACAACATCAATGCGAGTTGGTTGGCCAATTTGACTCATTTTGGATTCTATACAGATTGCGTCGGTGATGATGCCCAGATTCTGCGCTATCTCAGTGAACACTCAAGTCGTTTGCAGATCTTGAAGTGCATGTTTTATGTATGTACATTTCCTTTAACAATCTTTCTCCTGCTAACTAAATTGTATTTTTAAAGTGCGATCCTCTCGTAATGACACCCACTCTGATTGGTTCACTTGGCAACTTGACCAACCTGACTGTGCTCGAACTTTGGGCGATCGAAATGGACATTCCCGAGTTGGAACAAGCAGCCTCACAGCGCCGACTCGCTTCGCTTTCTTCCGTGTTGGATTGCGAGCTTTTTATCTTTGCTGGTCGACCCAGCAAAGGCGCCAAATTCACACGTGTCCTCTCGGCCATTTTTCCCAACTTGACCCATTTGAATTTGGACATTGGCGAGGACTTTTCAACTAATCGGAAATTCCTAAGAATGGTTGAGCAAAATGTGCATCTATTCCCGGACTTGCACAAACACGAGATTAAATTTTGTGTCTAATTTATTATATAATGCTTACATTTTGATGTTTTTCTTTTCGTTCTCTTTTCTAAGGGCAAATGCGCCAGTAATCTATTACTTTCTATCTCACTCGTATTGACATTTAACATTTACTCTCAATACACCCAAACAAACATTAATACACTATTTTCTATTCTCATTGTAATAGTTTATCTATATTTTCTCTACATTATTAATAATAAATTTGAAATTTAAATGTTGACATGAAATATTGAATTGAAACAGTAGTGAATGTTTTGTGAATTTCATACAATCCTGACAACTACTACGTTTGTGGTTATTGTATTTAATTATTAAAATTTCTCATATCTGTTGGAAGACTCGAAAAAATAATCAACTTTTGGATGTAGACTCTACATTGTAGAGGTAAAGAACCGACAAACAAGATTTGGGGGCGCATTTAAAACATTTGATTCGTATTATAATTTGCCGATAAATAATTTATTGAGCGAGTGTTACATATAGAATATGATATATTACAATCATACGTTCACGATCCATTTAGAGAATTTTAATGACAAATATTAAAGATTATTAGTGGCATCGAGTGTTAATGTGTGTGACAATTGTTACATAGCGATCTAATTCACAAAAGATGGATTTCAATTTTACTCAAAGTCAACATATTCACTGATAAAGTTAAAAGAATGGGTTTGCAATTTAGTGAAGCGTTTCAAATAATTAGACTCGACATCTTTCAAAGTGTCATAGGAATTTTCATCGATAGTAATGTTCAAGTGCTCGACATTGGGCAAAATAGTCGAGAGCACAGAAGCGAATAGCAAACTGTTCATCTTCCGACGAGTAAAACCACCGATCGACAGAGTACAAGTTCGGACTGTGAGCAGTTGAGCCAATCGGAAATTGCGACGAGCCTCGTCCAGTTCAGGCAACTCAATGATGATTAGATCCAGGTCAAGTTCGATCAAGTGCTTCAGTTTGGAAAGCTGACCGATCATTTGAGCATCAATTCGAGTGGTGATTTGATTCTGTAAGAGAATTTAAAAAAATATTAATAATATTTAATCAAACATAAAGATTCCTCTTACATCAAAATCATTAGTAGATGTTCTAAGACGAAACACTTGCAATGAGACAGCTTGTTTGCACAGATACTCAATTGCACGATCGGGCTGCTTTATACAATTTAGTTCGAGATGAGTGACGTTGGCCAGCCACTGATCGTTGATGCTTTGTCGCTGGTCTGTTATATCAACACCAAGAGAAATACGCAAGCAATTCGGACCAAAGAGGGCAACATTGGAAGGATCAAAATTCGCACACGAAAATTGCTCCAATCGAGCGAATGTGGGAGCAAGAATCGCCATTGAACCGAGGCAAAAGACGCCAATGTCAAGTCGTTTGAGTGAAGTGAACGTATTGATGAGCGCAAGGAGTTGTTGGTACTCAGTTGAACCATACCAGTCAAAATCAATACGAACGTTAGTGTTAACATGAGATTTGCACTCAAATGTCTTAGAAATTGAAAATGTGGTGAGCTGGTTCAGTGGCAAATTGGGCAGTATAGTAAAAATGTCACTCCAAGACAGATTTATAAAGACAGAATCAATGTTTGGAAAGAGGTTGCCAAGTTGAAAAGGCGACTGTTCGTTCAAATTTCGTTTGCATTTTATAATTGTGAACGTGTTCAAATCGATCAGTCCGAAAGATCGTTTCGTTAACCGAGTGGTGTTTTGAGTAATGACAGTGTCAGAATAATGCAAACACAACGATTTCTTGGTGTTCCCGATCGAGCAGATCACCGCCTGCCACTTCTTGCACACCACCTGTAGCGGAATCAACTTCTGCATGTCCAAACGTACCAGAATAGACTGTACTAGTTCGTTGGGAAGTCGGGAAAATGGTCCGTCGGATAAATCGAATTGACCAAACGATTCGGAAATCGAGACATCGTGAACATTCGGTGGTGACGAAACAGAGGCTACATTACGGTTAAGATGACGAGACCTCTTCTCGGCTCGATTCTTCTTTTTGCGAGATTGTGCTACGCGAGATTTCTGTGATTTTCGTGCCATTTCAATTCGAGACCAGACCAAACGAGTGATACACAAGAAAGGATTCAAAGAAATGAGAAAAAGTCCTTTTGCGACGACAACGACACAGCTACAGCCAACACAAAAGTGCCTTTGACAAAACAGCTTTGCTGACAGACAGTGAGTGAAGTTCACTTACACTGGCACGTTCACAAACGACGTTACTTTGTTTTGAAATATTTTGTTATAAATAAATTATTGCATACCAAAATAATAAAATTATTGTTAAAATTATTGATAAAATTAAAATATAAAATCAACCAAATTAGTTTTTTAATATATAGATAAGGTATTATCAGTATTACTCAAAATTTCTATTTCTCTAAGGCGAAATGATCAACTTTAAAATGTTTCAAAAGCCAAACTGATTATTTGTGTCAATTCGCAACAATTATTATTTCAATTTTTTTATAAACGAATATTACAAATTCATTTGCCTAAGAATTGCCCGACAATGTCCTCAATGTTGTACTGTGGTGATCGTTTGAAAACAATTTTGCGTAACTTGGTGCACTGTTTCAATGGCTCCAAGATCAGTCGTAAACAAGCACGGAATTGTTCTTCTTCGTTTCCCTTTACGCACTTTTAGTGGCACTTTTCACACATAACAAAGTAACCGGCTACGATCGATTGAGGCAGTATGTCGCGAAATAGAATTTCTGCCTGACACATGACCACAATTTGAACGTTTGGAAATATCCACGCAATGTTAAGCTGAGACAATAGAGTGTGCGAGTGGACTCCATCAAGCGATAACATTTTGATTGATGCAAGCTGAGGAAGACTGAAGCCTAGTTTCACACTTTCTGGAATGTTATTACGGATAACAAAATGAAAACTAATCAAGTGTTTCAAAAGAGATAAAGAATTGATCAAATCGGCAACCGAGTAACTCATTTGTTCACACCAAATCATGATCATTGCTGATTTGGAAATTGTCGGAAAAGTTTTTGCAGTTCGAAAAGAGATAACTTTAAGAGAGTTGCAATTTTCAATAAATCGGTAAAATAGCAGGCTAAATTAGGTTCAAGTGCACAGAATTTTCTGGAAATTTAGAAAAGGTGAGAATTATTATTAGGCAACATGAAACAATTATTATACCTTAGAACATTTATATCGAAGACAAAAGTTTTATTCAAACGAATCTGTTTCAGGCTTTGATTGGCTTGACCATAATGAACCAAAGAATGAATATATCCATTATAATAATTTCAGGCTTATCGAAAGTGGCAAAATAGAAACGATTTAAACGTGACAAGACTGGCAAATCAAGTTCGTAAGGTTTCGTGTCTTTGGGATTTGTCAAATTGGCGAGGACACAGAGAGTGAGGTTTCTCAATGCAAGCAATCGATTGTTGATGGGCTCAAACAGTGACATGTAGTCGGATTGATGCGACTTTCCCGATAAATACAACTTCAATGTGCTCAATTTGGATGACCAGGCAACGAAAAGTGAAATCAATCGTTGTGCCATTATTGTTTGATTCATCTAAATGTGAAGTGAACAAATGTTGGGAAACTTTTGAGTAAACCAGTGGCATTTTTGTTCACTCAAATCATCCAATTCCAGACCGTGTAATTTTTGCATTGTATAGGGCGAGACAAGCATTGGTTTGTTGTCAACTTCGCTCAAAACCTCAAATATATTCTCATCATTGCCCATCTCGTGATGTACAAGAATATTCAAGGCAAATTCTCCAACTAACAACAGTAAAGAACGTCGCTCTCGACAGGCGATCGGTTGAAGTGATTTCCACTTGGGACACACGTTTTCGATTTGTACTAAAGTTCGTAGTGGAAGGCGGGCAAAGATGAGAATAATGCAATCGTCGGGAAATGAGTTGAAATGCATTGTTTGTAGCTTTGACAATAATGCGATGTTATGGACCGATTAAAATTAATTGGAAATTTGATTTTTTGAATACTTCTTGCCGAAACTCTAATGTAAAGACAACACAACACATTAATGTACAGGAAAAGAAGTGCACAAACAAATTAAAGGTCAAAGGTTAATTATTTTGCAGATGTACACGCTGACAATTGCTTTCAAGCGGCATTTTAGTGTACAGATATTTTCCATCTTCGCTATTATCAATTCAAATGTATTTTCGATTTACTTTACAAAATATTCAAACTTCGTTTGCATTGCATTGGATTTACTCTCAATTTGTGCATTTTCCTGTTCAAACCCGTAAAATAAAAACGAACACAAATAGAATCCTTTTTGAACGCTTTGCATTTGCAAAGTGAATTTAAATAGCAAATATTAGGGATAATAAGTGATCAAGTGTTAATGTGTGACAAAGTTGTTGTGAAGTAAGTAATCTAAAGTCTAGTATGCACACGAGAAATATTTCAATCTCGAACGATTCGATGCATTACTTTTGAAATTCGGTATGTTTTGAAAATGCAAACATTTATTGGACGACAAATTGAAACCAAAATTACCATATACGCAAACAAGTTCCCAAACAAAGTTACTTTTGGTGAATTTTAATGACAAATATTAAATAAAGATTACAAGTGATCAAGTGTTAATGTTGTGACAAAAGTTGTGAAGTCAGTAATCTAATCTGAGTAAAAAAGAATGTTACTTAAAAGAATATGTTTGCAGTTTAGGGAAACGGTCTAAATATGATTCGACACCTCGCAGAATTCTATTGCAGATATCTTTGTTACCATAGAAAATGTTCAAGTGCTCGATATTGGGCAAAATGGTCGACAGTACAGAAGTCAGTAGAGCACTTTTCATTTTTTTCATTTTTGGGTCCGTGAACTTGATCATTTTTGAGATAGACAGAGTACAGATGCGCATCGACACAAGTCGGGCCAATTTCAAATTGCGACCAGCCTCATCCAGTTGAGGCAAATCAAAGAAGATAAAGTCCATTTGAATTTCATTCAAGTGTTTCAGCTTGGCGAGATGACCAATCATACGAGGGGACATTCGAGTGTTGTCAGGCTGAGTGAATAAAAATAGATTTTTAAAATATTAATTAATTATCAAAAACAAATTCAACTTACATCTCCTAAAGCAGATGCCTCTAGACGCAGTACTTGCAGCGAGACAGCATGTTTACTGAGATATTCAATTACACGATTAAACTCAGTAACAAATTGTAGATCAAGATGAGTGGCATTAGCCAGCCATTGCTCGTTGATGTTGTGCCATTGATAAAAGTTGACATACTCACCAAAACTTTCAAGAGAAACTCGTGTGCAATTCGAACCAAAGTAACCAACAAGTGAAGGCACAAAACGCGCACAAGAAAATAGTTCCAGTCGAGCAAATGTTGGTTCGATAATTGAAATCTGCGAATCGATTGGAAATTGTATGTCGAGTCGTTTGAGTAAAGGGCACGAATTGATGAGGGACAGTAGTTTGTTGACTTTTGAATCCAAATCATCAATATTTAAAGGAATATCAAACAATAAAAAATCAGATATTGCCATAGTGGTCAACTGATTGAGAGGCAACTGAGACAGAACAGTGACAATATCACTCAAAGGTAGATGTAAAACGATAGATGTAATGTTTGGAAAGAGTTCAGGCAGTTTTGATGGAAAATGTCCCAGTAAATATAGCTTGAATTTGATAAATGTAAAAGTGTTCAAATCGATATGCCCAAAAGAACGCTTCTTTATAATGTCGAAATTGTAATTGCTTTCGTGATTGCCTTTTCGTGACTCGTTTCGATCTTTTCTCTACACTCAAATCTCTCGATCCAAATGGACCCCAACGCCAAACCTACCTCGGCTATCAATTCCACTGACTCGTCCCTCAGTTCACTCTCCTTCTCTTTTGAGCAGATCGAAATTAATTCTCACGACACTGGTGGACCAATAAATAGTCTGCCCAATGAAATGTTGCAACTGATTATGGTCAAGCTGGCACTGGACGGCGATGCTAAGAGGTTGGTTCGATTGCGATTGGTGTCCACAAGGTGGAATTCACTTGTGGAACATTACTGCCGAAATAAGAAATTGTTACTTGTCAATTGTAAATGCTTTTCTAATCCTGGTCCGAAGAGTTATGCTCCTCTGATTGTGCGCTTGAAAACTGACAAGTTTTTTGGAACAATTTTGAAATTGTTTCCGAATATTGAACAATTGGGCATTGCTTTTTACGATTTTCGAGGTAATTTTGCTGGTATTTTTTAATCTTTTTGACAATTTGGTTGTATCTTTTCAGACGACACTCAAGCCCGTGCTTTTTATGGTTGTATCAATTCTTTGAATTCACTGAAGCAACTCGAACTCAGTAATGGTGCGTTAAAAGCTCTGCCTCATTTGTCCAAAACTCTGTCCCAATTGGAACACATTGGACTTTTTGCAAAGTATGACATTTTGGATGCAGGCGACTTTCTTCATTTTGTCCGTGATCTTGGGCCAAACTGTGTTCGCGTCTTCATTGGAGAAGGTCTTAAATTGAATTATAACAATATTGTTAAATGTCACAACATCAAACCGAACCTATTTGCCAATCTGACTCATTTGCGACTGTTCATTTCTCGTGGAAGTGCTCAAGTTGTGCACCTTCTCAGTGAACACGCCACTTCCTTGGAGTTCCTTTACTTTGAAACTTGGGTATGTGTTAATTTGTATTAGATTTTTGCTTTAATTTACCAAGACTTTTTTTGTTAAAGGATGTACTTTCAATGTCACCCAATGTGATTCGCGATTTTGGCAAACTGGTCCACCTGATTGAACTCAAAATTTGGATGGTCGAAATGGACATTGCCGAGTTGGATGAAGCTCGACTCGGACTAACTTCACTTACTTCGGTTGCGACTTGCGAACTATTTGCCAAGTTTGGTCTCTTAAAGGATGGAGATAAATTCACCCGTGTCCTGTCGGTCATTTTTCCCAAGTTGATCAATTTGAATTTGTATATTGTTGAACGGCTCTCAACTAGTGAACTGTTTCTGAATGAAATCAAACAAAATGTGCATCGATTCTCCCATTTGCGCAAACACAAGATTGACATTTTCTAATTTATTATATTCATTTTACATTAAGGAATTGTCCTTTTTCCTTCTCTCGATTCTATTGCTAGATGCACAGATTAATCAATCATTTCCTATCTCACACAAATCGACTCAACATTAAGTCAATATATCTATTACAGTATAATTTAAAACATTTAAACATTCGCAAAATTGATTCAATTTGTCCATTTATTATTTTAAATGCTCTTGATTTCATATATCAATTACATGATATATTTATAAATTGTAATGTGACAAAAGATTCAGTCCTCAAATAGTTGACATTGATCTCACAGTTTTGTCGATTTGCATTATCAATAAACTCAAAATTTCAATGTTGACATTGTGATTGTTCGGGCCTTTCTTCACGGATCCGTCATGTTCGTACCCACGAGCCGTTGGTCCACCCCCGTGATGTCCCTTCTCCTGGTGATGTCAACTCTGCAGCTCTACCCACTCCCCATCGTACAGGCATCGGTGCTTTCCGGTATTATGCGTCACAAGTGGCAGCCGTCGATGGCTTCGAACTTGAGCACCACCAAGGACCGATCTACTCTCGCCACTGTTGGGTCGATCCTCCCTCGGTGTACCGCAAGCTGTCCAAGAATGCCTCGATTCTTTCCTAGTCAAAGGATCAATTGCTCGAAATGCAGTCCTCGCATGTATGGCAGAGCAAACTCCTTGGCTTGCACTTGTTAATGAAACGGGTTTCAAGCCAATCGAATACACCTGCAAGGAAGTGTACTGCACCAATTACTGCCTCAACCTGTTTGGCAGTGTATTCTGTACTGCCGATCAATATGCAGCATTCCACAAAAAGTTGCAACACGATTTCGATCACAATGCTGCAGCCTGTAAGCCGTGGGCCAGTTGGATTCCACCGTTGGTGCCAATGCTGAACGAATTTGTTCAGTGCTCCCTAGCTATCGCAAAGAGCGGAGACAAATGTAACAAAATGGCGATCCTTAACAATCGAGAACATCTGTGCAAAGCAAAGTTCGAGGTCGAAAAGTGTGAAATTAAGGAAACTTGCAAGCTCTGCAAATCAAAGAGCAAGGTTCTCGACTTTCTTGCCACTGGCCTGTGGACTCCCGGCAAGGCGGAATGCACCGAGTGGTCGAGTGATGCGCCCGTCTACGAATGCTCCTCCAACACTCTGCTCATCGTGGGCATCATCATTGGGGTGATCGCCATTCTGGTGGTGATTGGCGTGGTCGTCTAATGCGTGTGTCTCTCTGGCGGTGGTGGAAGTAGTCAAGGTGGCAGCAGCAGTGCCAACTCTCGCTAACCAGGATCCTCTATGGCTGGTGCCTAGCACTTACAAGTGGCACCTCACACGCCCACTCACAGCACCTAAATTAGCCCACTCTGCAAGCTCAGATTTAGTTGAGCCTTTATGTGCAGAACCCATTATTCAACCCAAAGTGCATCATACTATTCCTTTTAACTGCACTATTCATTTATTACCAATAAAACTTATTATTCTTATTATCTTTGTTTTTTAAGTTCTCTCTTTGGTTTAGACGCACAAACTAAAGAAGTTTATTTTTGTTCATTGATCCTAATGATGCCTAAAATGCTAAATCGATTCAACATATGTGGCACAGTTTACCTTATCTTCATCCTATTCATACTAGCAGTATTACTACTTAATCAAGAAAGTTGAATGTTGACATAAACACGTTGAACTTTTAAACTTGAACGTTGAAAACATTGAACGTGATTGTTTTGTCAGTTTTGTGTTCAGATTAAGAATCTTTAAGATTATGAGTTTGTGTGATCTGTCTATGTAGTTTGTCGATAAGTTCAAGTTTTGAATTTCATCTTTGGCAAAATAGCCGAGTCTATTGCCACAAAGTGCCACAGACAGCGGTTGTTATTTAGTGCACGCTGTCAGACCGAGCAGTGATTTGTATGTGCTCTCTGTCATTTGTCTGCCACCAAGCACCGAGCTGACTTCTTTCTTTCTGTTTGTTCTACTCGTCATTTGTCTCATCTCGCCTCAAAATGTCAAATGAAAACGAGTTCGTGGCATCTGCGAATCGAGTGGAGAATCAAATTGACTCGGTCCAGCAAGAACTGAAGCGTGATGTTGAGTCACTAATCGTCACAATCGACCGACGATTTAGTTCGTTGAAGGAAGAGGTCAACAAATTGAAGTCTTCTCGCTCTGCTCTCGATCAAATCAACAATCTGCATGCTTTGTTGGTTGAACAAGACAATCTACAGGATTTGGGCGACTTATCACATCTTATTCGTGAATTAAAGGCTGTCACTTTGAGAGTACACTCAAACGACCATACATCAACAACACCAACACACGATTTGGACTCGCCAGAAGTTGGTGATGATGACAATCTTGAGTCTGTGAACAATCAAGGCGGAAACGAAATTCGCACAGAAGAACAAGTGAACAGCCGCGACACAAATGTCTCTTCTACTTCGACAGCCAATGATTCTAATCTCGGTGAAAGCGAACAAGTCAACGTCGATACTCACAATCTGTCCTCGGTCTCCACCACCATCGATACTGAACAATCCACAAATGAAACTTCGATGCAACAATCAAATGAGACCACTTCAATGCTGTGGGACAGTTACATGGAAATGTACTTGGAAGATGAGGACGATTATCACCAAATCGATGTACCTGAAGGTGCACAAGAAGGCAATGACAACCAAAACGAATCTTTGCACGAGGAGTCAATTGGGAATAATCAAAGCTTCGATAATGACAACCAAATTGACCATCGGGATCATCATCGAATGCACCAAAACATGAAACCTTTCAAATGTACCTGGAACAGATGTTTCTACGCTGCAACACAACGTGCCCATGTAATCACACACATCCGCACTCGACATTTCCGTCTGCCAGCAAGCCTGAAAATACAGCATCAACTTGGCATTGAAGACAATCGCGACCCTCGTGTCTATCTCCTCAACACAACTCACCAATCTGACCACAACTCAACCGACTCTGATGACTCTGACCACTAACTACTCATCACCACATTACACCACTAAATCCTAATCGACACAATGTCATGTCCAATTCTCTAAACAAACACATCAATTCAATTTGTTGACAATATATCTAACTATTTGGGATATTCAATTAGTGCAATTATGAATTATAATTAATAAATTAATAAATTAATAATGACCGATTCTTTTTGTTTTATCTTTGGTTTAGACGCACAAACTAAAGAAGTTTATTTTCGTGCATTGATCCTAATGATGCCTAAAATGCTAAATCGATTCAACATGTGGCACAGTTTACCTTATTTTCCTATTAACACAACTTACTTGTTAGTCAATAAACTTGAATGTTGATATAAACAGTTGAACATGATTGTTTTGTTAGTTTCGTGTTCAGATTAAGATTATGAGTTTGTGTGATCTGTCAATGTAGTTTGTCGATAAGTTCAAATTTTGAATTTCATCTTGCCAAAACAGACAAAATAGCCGAAAGTGCCTATTGCCACACAGTGCCACAGAGCGGTTGATATTTAGTGCACGTTGCCCATACCGAGCGGTGATTTGTATGTGCTCTCTGTCATTTGTCCGCCACCAACCACCGAAGTGTCTTCTTTCTTTCTGTTTGTCTACTCGTGGTATGTCTCATCTCGCCTCAAAATGTCAAATGAAAACGAGTTCGTGGCATCTCTGAATCGAGTGGAGAATCATATTGACTCGGTCCAGCAAGGTCTGAAGCGTGATGTTGAGGCATTAATCGACCGAAGATTTGCTCCGTTGAGGGAAGGTGTCGACAAATTGAGAACTGCGCACTCTGCTCTCGATCAAATCAACAATCTGATGGCTTTGTGGGACGATCGACGCGATTCGAGTGACTTGCCTAATCGTATTCGTCACATACTCGAAGGTGTCACCTCAAACAACCACAAGCAGACACACCATTTGGACGCATCAGAAGGTGGTGATAATGTTACTGTTGAACAGCCTGCGAACGATTTAGGTGGAAATGACCTCGACACAAATGTCCCTTCTACTTCGACAGCCAATGATGCCAATGTCAACGAATCGAATCATCAAATCGATGTACCTGAAGGTGGACAAGAGCTAGATGACAACCAAAACGAATCTTTGAACGAGGAGGCAAACGGAATTAATCAAAGCTTCGAGAACGACAACCAAATTGACCAACAAATGAACAAAGTAGATCAAAACGAATCAAACTCGATCATCAATGTCGACCACAACGAATCATCAACTTCGAAGCAGTCTAACACTCGTAAACGAAGACACGATGGCAAATCGCTCGCCACCGAATGTTCTTCACATCAAAATAGTTTGCCAAGCGCTGAAGTGTCCACTTCTGGTTCGATGACGATTTCGAAGCGTGCTCGAATGTCTTCTACTTTGAATCGTCGAGAGTTCGCCGAGCATGTTAGCTCTGGTTCAGGAGTTTATTCAAGTGACGAAGAAGAAGAAGACGTCGAACAAAGTGAAGACGAAGAAAGTTGGTGGGACACTGAGACAGAGTTGGGTGAAGAAAAGAAAGGACATTACAGGATTAAGATTCTCAAATTGAAGTGCATTGAGGAGAATTGCAATGCTGTGGTCGCAAGCAGAGACGAGTTGCACCGTCACTTGAAGTTTGATCATCTCACATCTTCTCCTTATCGATGTTTGGCTAGAGGATGCTTCGAACGGTTTGAGCAATGGTGAGTGTGATGTGGTGTTGAGTTGGTTTAATTGATTTGTTTTATAGGGATGGACATGGTTTAGCTGTTCATGTTCGGGACAAGCATTCGAAGATTTCCACCTGGCAATGTCCTCACTGCACCAAGACATACAAGTCACAGAATCGTTTGTATGATCATCTACATATGTATCACTTCGATGGTCAATTTATGTGTGGCTATGATGGCTGCCACAATGATCGAGTAGCCAAACTTCGATCCGAAATATTGACTCATCAACTATCAGTCCATCCGAGGTTAACCATCTACACTTGTCAATTCATCAATTGTAGCAAGTCATTCAAACGAAAGCAACATCTCATCGTTCACCAACGAATTCACACTGGTGTCAAACCATTCCGTTGTGGATGGATTGGTTGTGGCAAATTATTCATCGGAAAAGGTAATCTTGACGTTCATCAACGAATCCACCAAAATGTAAAACCTTATAAATGTACATGGAACCGATGTGCCTTTGCTTCAACAGATCATAGCAATGTAATCAAACATATCCGCACCAAACATTTCCATCTCCCGCGGACTCTGACCGAACAGCATCAACGTGGCATTGAGGACAATCGCGACCCTCGTGAATATCTCCTCAACACGATCACTCACCAATCTGACCACAACTCAACCGACTCTGATGACTCTGACCACTAACTCAACTACTCATCACCACATTACATCACTCAATCCTAATCGACACAATGTCAATGTTCAATAAGATTCTTCACACAGCGACACAATTGACAATACATCTTACTATTTGGAAATGTTCATAATTGCATTAATTAAATTAAATTAATAAATGATTGATATTCTAATTGTTTTACTTTGATATTTTTGGTTCATCGAAATGAAATAAACGAAAATGGATTAAATCAAATCATGTTTAACAAATTTACTTTTATTTACTCTAGGCAAGTAATGTATGATGCTATACGCACCTGGATTCTGGAATTCTTATTGTCACCTTTAAAATTTGGTTATACATAGTGATCGCACAAGTGAACACAAATAAATGCTTTCTGAATTTATTTGAATTCACTGCTCAATATATTTGCCAACATTTATAATTTAATTTTAAGTGTACATTTGTGGTAACACTCTTTAATTACGTAGGACTTGCGATGATGAGATCGATTGTGATTCGAGTGAATTTTGTGGCAAATTAGACGAAAAAATCGTTGTGATTTCATACTAATTGATTTATAAATTAAATTAAAATGTCAATTAATCAATAATTTAATGATTTGAATCATTTGATAATAGTCGAACAGTCCTATGTGAAGAGCGCACACGTGTTTGAGTTATCGTGTTGACATTTGAGCTTTCTTGTTAGTGTTGCTGTTTTGTCTGACTGGTGATTGCCTTTTTCGTCTCGTTTCAATCTTATCGAACTCGACTCGAAATGGATCCAAACCCAAAGTCTTCTACGGCTATCGATGCCACTGGCTCGACAGTCAGTTCACTGGTCTCCTCCTTTGTGCAGCTCGAAATCGTTGCCGACAGCACTGGTGGACCGATCAACCGTCTGCCAAACGAAATGGTGCAATTGATAGTGGCCAAATTGGACGGTGATGGCAACGAGTTGGTTCGATTGCGATTGGTGTCCACAAAGTGGAATTCCCTCGTGCAACATTACTGCCAAAAGAAGAAATCGCTGCTTGTCAATTGGGATTGCTTTGCTGGCCCTAATTTGAACAATTATGCTCCTCTGATTGTGCGTTTGAAAAATGTTAAACTGTTGGACAAGTTGATTTGTGCGACCCTTGAGTCACCATTCGAATGTCGAATGTTCGACTAACATGTCTCAACAGAGAACTCTATTTGTGCTCATATATCGCTGCACTTGCTCTGTCCTGAGTTGTACTGATTTAGTTCTTGTTCTCTAATAAAGAACCTTTTACTTTCTCTTGTGCCTCCTTGTTTGCTCTTGTGGCTGAGTTAACCGCTAGTACTCCCCAAGACCTACTTGTGTGTTCTTCGTGGCTGAGTTAACCTTGTACTCCCCGAAGACCTGTGTTCTGCTCTTGTGGCCGAGTTACCCGCTTGTACTCCCCAAGACCTGGTTGCTCTTCGTGGCCGAGTCGCCCGCTTGGACTCCCCGAAGACCCGTTTGATCTAACATAAACTTTTTGGAATTATGTTGAAACTATTTCCTAATATTAAACAATTGGCCCTAGGTTTTCATCGTTTTGAAGGTAATTTTCATTGTACTCGTATATTTTTTTCAATTCTCAATTTGGTTTTTATTATCTTTTCAGACGATAATCAAATTCTTGTCTTTTCTGTTGGTATCAATTCTTTGAATTCACTGAAGCAGCTCGAACTTTATTGTGATGTGCCAAAAGCTGTACTTGATCTTTCTCAAACCTTGTCCCAATTGGAGCACATTGGTCTTTGCAAATTACTCGTATTATAGCAATATTTTGAATGAAGGCGATCTACTTAATTTTGTTTCGAATCTTGGCCCGAACTGTGTTCGTGTCATGCTTGGAGGTGGTCTTAAATTGAAATATGATCAGATTATTCGATATCACAAAATCAAACCGAACCTGTTTGCTAATTTGACTCATTTGGGAATGTGCACTTCTAGTAAAAGTGATCGAGTTTTGCACCTTCTCACCGAACACGCCACTCGCTTGGAGTTCCTTTACATTAAAACTCGCGTATGTTCATAAGATTTTTTATTCTTTAATTTACTAAAAGTTTTTTTTGTTATAGGATGAACTTTTAATGTCACCTAACGTGATTCACGATCTTGCCAAACTGGTCCACCTGACTGAACTCAAGATTTCGTCCATCAGAATGGACATTGCCGCGTTAGACAAAGCAGCTGCCCAACTCCGACTCAGTTCGCTTACTTCGGTTTTGACTTGCGATCTACATGTCTGGCCTGGCCAAACATTGGATGGAGACAAATTCACCCGTGTCCTATCGGTCATATTTCCCAAGTTGATCAATTTGCATTTGTGTATTGCTGGCTGCTCAAATGTCTCTAGTCGACGTTTTCTAATTGAAATCAGACAAAATATGCATCGATTCTCCAATTTGCGCAAACACAAGATTTGCTCTTTCTAATTCGTTATATGACATTTATATGACATTTATACATTTAAGGAATTGTCTTTCTCCTTCTCTAGTTTCTATTGCTAAATATTCACAGATTAATCGATTATTAACAGTCTCACACAAAAATATAGACTCAATATGAAGTCAATACACCAGTAATTTACTATTTTCTATTCACACAGACATTGATATGTTCTCACATTTTGTCATTTGTTTTATTTAATACTGAAATATATTTTGTATGTTGTACAATATATTGTGTCGTATGCATAGGTCAATAAGCAATGTCTCTCGGTTTCAGTTATCAATTGCTTTATATTTATTTCTAACTTAAGCAAAGTGTAAAAACAAGCACATCGGAAAAAGGTTAAATGCAAAATTCAAATCAACGTAAATCAACGTCGAAATTTGTACAAATTTTGACGTTCGAAATCAAATGAAAGTACACCAGAATACAAATCACTTTTCTTCACAGACTGTTCAAAGAGTTCAAAGGCAATCTCTGGTTGGTCTTGTTTGAGTGCTTTCCATCCTTCGGTTTGAATGACTTGTTTAACGTTCTCACAGATAAAGTCGAAACACTTTCGTTTGAGAAAGTTGGCATCATTTGTATGGGCTACGACGAACTTGTCCACCACCGATTCGACGTCAATTGAAGTGATGAGAGACTCTTCACAAAGCATTTTCAAATGGTACAACTGATACTGCAAAATAGAAAAAGTAGTTGTAAATTCAATATTTTAATGTGCTAAGTAAATCATACCTTTTGAGAAGCTTTCAGTAAACGATGAGCAAATTCAGTCCAATTCGAGCCAACTTTGCCAGTGTAAATGTATCGAAGCAACTCTTTGCAGACTTCAATTGGCATGTTGTTCACTTTCACGCGAGTTTGTTTTGACTTGAACAAATCGGCAAACACATTCGAACGAGCACAGAGAATGTTGCGATGTACTGGAATCTCCTCTTCACCGACAACCAAAAATGCATCACTCAATTTGCCGCTGTCAAGTAGAGATTCAATGTTCGCTTCATACGAGTTCTCGTCTAATTTTCTTTCTTCTATATTCACCAAATCTTCATCAACTTTGCGTGAAAGTCTTACGTTATACTTTTTCGCAGCCTGGTTTAAAAAATATCTATTAAGCTGCTTGGTTTACAATACAAAGAACACAAACCCTTGATTTGCCGCGTTTCTTTGAGATAAATCTTGGTGCGTCAGCCATTTTCACAACCAAATCCTCCATCAAGTCAGGCTTGGTACGCAACACTTTCCATCCCTCAGTTTGTTTGACATGTTTGACATTCTTGGAGATGTACATTAAACAAGCTTCTTTCAAATCACTAGCCTGATGCATGTCTGCAATTATAAGCAAATTTACAACCGTGCTCAATGTCAAATTGTCCATTAAATAATTTTCACATGATTTTCGTAATATAATGAGGTGATACTGAGAAATGATTGAATATAAGCTAATGTGAATTCGTGATAATATGAACATACCTTGTCAGCGGCAACAAACAACTCAGAGACATCAGACAAATCACCCAGTCTGGGAATATCGCCGGTGTAGATGAAATCCAACATCCGCTCAAACACCTCAACCTCAACGTCAGTAATCTCCACACGATTGGTTTTCTTCTCCACAAAATTGTGCGCAAACATTGCCGCAAACACATCCGAACGAGCAGTGAGAATATTCTTATGTACAGACAGAGATTTTCCGCCAATCAGAAAGACAGCGTCACTAAATTTTCCACTTTTGAGTAGTGATCGAAAGTCATCCACAATTGGATTGGCTGGAATTGTCAAACTCTTCTTGAGACAATTGTCGTAGACCTAAAAATAATTTTTTAATTAATTTACTTTCATGTAAAATATTGTAGAATATTATTACCTCACAGTAAATAGTGAGCTTGTCATTGATGAGAAAGCCATTAGCAGGGTCAAGCAAATAATCACGTTTGACCGCGTAATCACCAATTTTCTGATTAGAGTAAGGAAAGCAAATTCGAGTATAATAATCACTAATCTTAATACTCTGATGTTCTGATGTAAAAAAAACAATAAAATCATTGAAAACTAAAAATACCAACGCTACTTACCTTGTGAAAAATACCACGGGCCTTTTGTGCCTAAAATTGCCATTTTATAACTGAAATTAGGACAATTATAAGGTTCGACGAGCAAATACTGACGATCAAATTGGGAAATGGAACAAAGGTGCAAATTAAAGTAAAAACGCCCAACAAACTGATATTTGTTAGGAGAACATTCAAGTATAAATCTGACTTTATTAGCTTCAGGAAAAGAAAATTTCGGAGATTTGTAGCGACTAAATGTTGAGAAATTCTCAATTTCCCAGGTGAATTTGGCCGAGCCACAAGGAGACGACATCTTCAAGGAGATTCGACAATGGATGGGTTCGAGGATAAGATTGCAAATAGACACAAAAGCAAAGACAGGCTAGTGACACAACACAAGTGCGACGCAATTTGGAGGGAAAGAGACAACAAAGAACAGTGGCGCTTTGAGTGCTCAACGCCCAATTGTGGGTTTCTCAACCCCCAAAATGACCACAAACTCATTTACCGATGGCATAACAACGTTTATTAATAACCAAAAATCCAAATCTAGTGTGCTTCTACACATGAAAATAAATTTTCTGAATACATTGATTGCGAGAGAGGTGCGTTTTGCTGTTTTGGTATCATTTATACAAAGGTCTATTTCTGGTCATAATTTCTCGGCGAATCTGTCAAACCCAAAAATCCCCGCCCAATTCGCGTTATTCTATCGCTTTTAGACGTACCAGTACCCGAAAATCGATCATTTTTACCTATTCATTTTTTCACTATTCCAGGCCTTTTTGTATCTCCGAACGTATGTATTTTCATTTGCCTAACCTATATAACCTAATTTTTGTATTTTGTCCACAAAATCCATGCTGTAATGCTTCTTCTTTCAAATCGCCTGATTTGTTCTCCTTTGGCTTCTCACTCTTCTTCAGTCAGTTGTCAGTCGTTTCGCTAATGAAGTGCTCAAAATTGTGATGATCTGTACTGATCCACAAGAGAATCTCACTAATCAAGCATTGGGCACTGAGGTGGGTGCTGGTGATTTGGACGTGAGTTTGACTAATTTGGAGGTGAAAATTGAAGATGAAATTAATCCAGACTCGACTGATGTCCGACTACTGTCTCCAGTAGCGGACATTGATGACCACAGTCGTCTCAATCAACCGTTGTCGTCATCTCATTCAATCAATCAAGGCTCAACTGATTTGGTTGCGTCTTCACCCTGGTGGGAAAAACTTGACTTAAAACATGATTATCATTGACTGAAAAGTCATCCGATCAAATGTGATTATAAGCGGATGAATGAGTTTATCAATGAAAAACTTAAATCCACTTTTCAGCCTACTTAAAATTAAGTAAAATTCAGTCGAAATTCAGTATTGCCTAGTATTCGGTATACCCTTGACAACCGCTACTACCGATAATTAGTCAAAACAGTTAGTTATTTAAAAAATACAATTTATACAATTTATATACTAAAGATACAAGTAAAGATTAAAAATAATACTACAAATTATCCAATAATATATCTTCATAGGTTCAGAGATTAGGTCGAAATTATTTGCCATCGGTTCATAGTCAAAGTATTTCAGCATTTCGGCATCCCAATTCGAAACCTTGCTCTTGTAGTGGATTTCAGGCCATTTGGTGCACGGTTGAAGTGGCCGTTTCTAGTGAGATCGTACAGAATCGTATACAGCAGCCAATCATCGGTACTCGAAACAACGATCGTTCCTTCTGAAATTTCTCGAGCTTCAGGATTAACCTAAAAAACAATGATCAGAAATATTCATCAATGCAATCGTTAAGATGTACATTACCGTAGTGGTACATTTTCGTGGTCAAAGTAACTTTGATGAAAGATCACAACGGCAAGCAGGCACTCGGGACATGTCCGCGAGTGAACTAAAGTACTTTGGAAGTGGTTCCCTTAGCGATAGTGGCCAAGTCCTCATTCGATTATCGGTTAAACTTTCTATAATTAAAAATATCCGATAAAATATTTATATTTAATAATAATAACAAATATTATCGATTAGCATACCATAGCATATCGCATAGCATAAGTTATGATAAGTAACAAATGATTGTAGATTTTGATGTTTATGTTGACAATTCGGTCGACGACGGTAGAATAGACGAAAAACGCAACAATCAGTTGTGGGAGTAGTTAGTAAATCACAAGGTTCAGAAGCAGATCAATTAGTGGCCATTTGCAATGGTCCCCAACCATCAACTTCTTCGTTTTCGAATGATGAAGCAACGATTCCCGCACTTGTCACTCCTGTACTTGAACAAAATGCAAACAAAGTGATCCAACTGTCATCGAGTACCGCCAAGAAAGTCATGTGCAAGAAACTTAACATTCAACCATCTCACTGTTTGGTGAAGGGCTGTGGAAAGGCATTCAATCACGAGTGAGTGTTGTTGACGCGATTGTGTTCAACTGACTAATGTTGTTGTTGTCCTTACAGACGCACTCTATCCAAACACATCGAGAAGCATCACCCGAATCACGACGACGACTGGCCCTGTGCCAAATGTGCTCAAGTGTTTATCGATTATTCTCTCTTGTCCGATCACTATTTCCGTGAGCACCTCGATCAGTATCAATGTACATTTGCCGATTGTGGCTTCACGAGCAAAACTAGAAGACAAGTCAATCAACATTACGCTGAACACCATACTATCCCTGATCTAGTGGACCAGTTATGTATACAAGTCAATAGTATTGTAATTCACTATTCACTCAATACTATATCAATAAATCAATTACTACAGAATCTACTAGGAATACAATTGTTTGAAGTTCTTGGAACAATCTAAAGATTTTGTTAGTATTGCCTTTAAAAGTAGTATGTCTTCGGAATTTTTAAAGTCATTTTAGAAACTATTCCCCAACATATTACAATTATCCGTTAGTTGTCAAGGTAAATATATATTTGCTTTTGTCATACCACCACTAAATTCTCATATTCCTACAGATCATGAAGTTACCGATTTGGTCGATTACATAAATTCGTTGAACTCACTCAAATCGACTGACTCATTTACAATTTGATATTGCCATTAGTGAAGACTCACTGAAGAGTATGCCCAAATATTGTGCATTCTCTCTGTCAACGCTCAATTTCATTGAAACACTTGAGCATTTTCACTTTGGTATGCACATTTCTGTCTGTAATTTTTCATCTTTTTAATATAACCAAATTTTATGAGTTTTTAATTAGAACGACTCTGCTAACGACATTATTTTGTAAGGACAAATGGCTTGAATGGACCCCAACTGTGATTGGAGATATCGGCAAACTGACCAACTTGACCCATCTTGATCTATGTCACCTCAAAATCAAAGACATCTCCGAGTTGGTACAAGCATCGACTCACTCCACTGTCCACTCCTGTGTTGACTTGCGAACTCAGTCTCGGATTTGCCTCTCTCCCGATCGATGTTGACCAATTTATGTGAGTCTGTACTGCCATCTTTCCCAATTTGGTCGAGCTGAATGTTACTATTCTGGATTTTTACTTTACACAAGAAGACTTTGAGAAGCAGTTGTATCGGTTTCCAAAACTACCTTCACCTGGACAATGTTTCTTCTTTGAGCTCTCTTGTTTATGTTACTTGAATATGTTCTCAATTAATCTATTATACCTTTTTTATTTGACACAAACCAACTCAATCTGTACTGTCAAGGCATACTTTCTTTACTCAACACTTTATCATTAAAATTACTTTCGATGAAAGCCTGTTTTGAGTTTGTTTTGAAAGGAGCTTGGAGTTCGGAGAGTTTGGTTTGACTTTGAATTATGTGCAATGTCCGAATGTCTTTATTAGCAAATAAGAGTACAATCAAAAGTATATAATAAAGTATATAAAAGAGATACATTAATGATATCAAAATTTTATCAAGAAAAGGAAAAATCAAAAAAGATAATGCAAATTAAGAGAAATAATGTTAGCAGAACAGATTTAGTACTCTGGGTAATATTTTCGTTTCAACTGCTTCCACTGCTCCAATCGAGCCAAAAAGCGTTCATACAACTCTTTGTTCTGTCGCTTGAAGCATTTCATATCATGTTCTGTGAATGTAACTTCTTCCAAATGAATATTTCGCAACACGTTGAATTGTTCAACAAATTGAACACTTTCTGTTCCATAAAGAAACTCAATGGACGAGAAGAATCGTTCGCAACAAGCCCACCACTTGTCAAATTGGCCAACATAAAAATGGGAGAGCGAGATATAGATCTGACCGTTTGACTCAAGATGAAGCAGTGTTTCAAGTTTTTCGATGATCAATTTGAAATATCGCCAAGTGTGATTATCGTCAGTCATCATTGGCTTGCTTATTTCAGGTAACTTCTGCATATACAAACATACCAATTGATCAATCTGGACGTAGCGTCGTTTCACTTCGGCATTGGTCATCTCGAGTGGACAGGCGGTGCAACGGAAAACTTCAGATTCGGAGCCGCTTTCCGAGGCGCGTTCCATCAAATTGCTACATTTGCTGCAGCTCAGTCGGTAATAAGGATACTGTTTGGAGATTCCAAATGGCATATTGCGAATCAGATATGCACATTCGGCACAGTTGCAATGGAAGCGATAGCGAGTCCACAGTGTTTTACGAGTATCCCAAACAAATTGGCAACCACGATAAACCTCCTTCCAATAAGGAATGGTAATTTCAGTTCCAGCAGAAATTGATCGAGCTGCTTGTACATAGCTAACAGACTGGCTTTTTGCTGATTCGAGTCGAGCATTAGCCTTGCAGGAGTGATTCAGGACTGAGGCGTACGTTGGGTAAAGATCCAACAGAACTTGCCGTGGTCGGACTTCTTCTACTTCTTTCTTTTTGTCCAAAGGAGGATAGAGGAAATTGTTGAAAAATATTTGATGGAGTTGACGCAGTAAAATACCACCAATCAACTTTTCATCTTCTTTGCGGACCATTGGAAAGTTGCTATTCTTGGCCAATTGAAGCAGCAAACAAGCCAAAATTGAAGATTTCAACATTTCTTGATACGAAATGTTCAGGCCCTCCAACGGTCCATCCGTATGATGAACTAATTGGTAAACATGAGAATAGTGACCTTCTGGTTGTTCAGAAAGGTGACTTGCATTCACAGGAGATTCCACAACTGAACGAATCTGATCCATGCCAGCACGGTACAGCATACGAAGTGACATTCGGAGAGATCCAGACAAATGAACCAACAAATCGTGTTGGCCACATTCGTAACGATGATACGAATTAGCCGATTCAGTACGACATTCTTCGGAACAGAAAAGAACACTCGAACAACCGGTGCAGGGAATTGGACGAATGTCAGATGACGCCAAGTACGAGATTTCCCGATAACAGTGCTGACAAAGAAGCATGCCATCTTTCGCGTCTAAAATAGCGGCATATGGTGGGGAAACGGCAAGAATATCGCCAAATTCTATATCCTCTTGAGCAACCAAATGTCGACCTAAAAGAATGGAAAAGAATTACGACAACAGAAATATAATCAAAACAGATCTCACCTTTCACCTCATCATACTGCACAGTCACTTTGGTACTAAACGAAGGCATTTTCTCGTTTGACTTGAACAGTCCTTTGTTTGTGAGTTTATCGATTAGGGAAACATTGCCCGCCTTTGGGTTCGAATCATTTTTCTTATCATCCAAACTGATTCGACCAAATAGTTCAATCCAACGTTTAGTGTCACTTTCATCACCAGTTGGTTGTTGCATAAAGTTCAAAAATTCCTCGGCTTCCGAAGCACGTCCCAGGCGAATAAGACAATCACATTTACGCAGTTGTAATTTGGTAGCAGATTTGAATCGACCATAACCAAGATCCAGCGCAGCATTAATATCCTTCAACGCATTTTCGTGTTGACCAAGTTGAAAGTAAGCAGCAGAACGATTGCCAAATGCCAATGCCAGTTCGGAGGCAGTGCTGTCCACAGTTTGGGGAGCAAAACAAATGGCTCTACTGTAGAGTTGAATAGCGCTCTCGAAGTTTTGTCCACGGAAGCTATCGTTTCCCTTCTCTCGATATTCGGCAGCAGTAGTGGCACACTTCAAACCAGTCTGATTGGGCAAAAATTTACTCACAAACAAACCAAGCCAACGTTGAACTTCTTTTTGGGCAAGACAAAACTGGACACGGTCCGCATTGTTGGTCAAGGCTGAGAATTGTGATTTAAAGCGTTGAGTTGTGAGTGTGGAAGCGACTTGAGGCAGAGTTTCCTCGATCCAAGCGTTCGCCATTTTGAAGTCAGGAGACAGGAGAACAGAATGAGGATTGGAGCACAACCGAACGAAGCCAAGACGAAACCTTTTGTGTCCGCTCGACAACACAACACAAGTGCGGCGTAATTTGGAGGGAAAGAGACAACAAAGGACAGTGGCGTTTTGAGTGCTCAACAGTTGAAAATAAATTTTCTGAATACATTGATTGAAAAGTGCGTTTTGCTGTTTTGGTTTCAATTTGTACAAATAGTCGATTCAAACTAGACTTTTCAAAAGTCACTTTTGCTGGCGTAGGATTGCTCGAAACATCACTGGGGATTTGGCTTATTATTATATTATACGCATTTAGTAATGCAATGTGAACACAATTTAATTGAGATAGATAGATTTAATTTAGATAAAAATGAATAGTACAAAGATTAATCTAGCAATTGCTATTTAAACAATTTTGCCATAAACATTCCATGTTTGCTTAGATTTAATCAAAACTTTTTCATTATAATAACCAAATCTATTTACTAAGTATTTGTTTTCGTTGTGAAATTGCTTGAATAAACCACCAATCAGCCTTTTCTCTTTTGTAGGGAAATTATTTTTCTTGACAAATTGAAACAACAAGCAAGTCCAAATTATTTACTTCAATATTCAGGCCAATCAACGGCCCATTGAATGGACTCCATTCTAATGATGATTTAAATGGTACATATTGAGAATAGTGACAATCTGGTTGTTCAGAAAAATGACCACAAACTCATGTTTACCACTGGCCCAAAATAATCTGGCAAATAGAGAACACAAATGTCTTTATTGAGAGATACTGTTTCTCAGATACAATATACAATCAAAAGTGCATTCATATTATTAAAAAAGAAAGAAAGTTATTAATTATAAAAGGTTATCGACAAAATAGAATCGAAAAGCATATGTAGATTAAGTGAAACATAATGTTAGTAGCAAAAGTTACAGGAATTTAGACTTGTACAATGTACATTGAATAAATCTATTTTTTCTCAGTTTAAGAAAAAATGTCCTCATTATAGTAGAAAATCTTCAGCTCAAGTTTGCGCTTTCGTTGTTGAATTGCCTTCAATGTTTCCTTGTCCAACAAATGTGACTTGACAAGCTGTTCCAGCTGATCCGTGAAACGCTGGCCTTGCTTAACAGACGCCTGGTTTGGACCAACCAGCTCGGAAGAAGAAATTAATTGACCAAAGTTGTTAATATCGTCGAGCAACATAATCAATCTGTTGAACCACCAGTGCGTCCATCTTGACTTGTTCAGCATCGGGATTCTTCTTCTTCAGTAGATCCAGTTGGGAGTGGATGATCAAAAAAGAAAAGAAGAGAGAAATAGAGAAAAGCAATAAAAGTCGTATGTTTGTTGTGTACTTTAAGTTTAAGTTAGTACTCGGTAATTCATTGAGTTTTGTGCAAATTTAACTTCTCTAAAGTTTAGCTTTTTACAAGAGGATGTACTTGGTTGTTCAATGTCTACGATATAATTTACAAAATTAAAGATTTAATGAAATATAAACCTAGTGGAACGATTTCTGTGCAAATGGACCGCCTAAGAAGTGGTATTTGCCTTCGATTTCCAAAAATATTGTCAGGGGGCGTCCAGAAATTACGTTAGCAAAAAAATCGATTTTTGCCCCCCCAGCCCCCCCTCATCAGCAAAGCATCAGAATAGAGCAAACCCCCTATGCAGTAAAAGCAGTACTGCTCAACACTGCTTGACCACATGTGGATCTTTTGCATAGACTTAAACAAACATAAACACACTTTTGGAAAAAAACAGTCTGATTTCAGACCCCCTCTCATCTTTCGTCAGCATATCGTCAGCAGACTTTAGACTACCCAGCCCCCCACCTGATGCCAACGTAATTTCTGGACGCCCCCTCATCAAATATCAAAATTACGTACACGTCTGGACTTTTTGGAAAACAATCAACTTGGTTGTTCAATGTTTTGTATTTTTAAATAATTTCCTTCTAGGTTTAACTTTTTGCAAGACAATCCACTTGGGAGTTCAATGTCGATGTCATAATTTACAAAATGAAAGAATTTATGAATCCCAAGCCTAGTGAAACGATTTCTGTGCAAATGGACCGTCTAAATAGTGGGATTTGTCAACGCTTTACTGTAGAATTATGAAAACTATTTGTTTAGCGTTCTTATACAGAGATATACTCGGTTGTTTTACGTGACAATTTCCAGAAAAGTTTTGCCATAATTCCCAGAACAATCTGCCAAAAGCCGATAGCGTTGATCTACCGAAACAAACCACCAAAATGTCCAATCCTTCTATTAAATCAATAATCTTGATCGGCCAGTTTTATTCGCCCGCACGTTTCCAGAATGAATTGTTCTATTCTATTCTTGTCGAAAATTGACATGGCAAACAAAAATGAATCCAAGCCTAATGGAACGATTTCTGTGCAAATGGACCGTATAAGAAGTGGTATTTGCCTTCGGTTTAAAAAATATTGCTTTTAAATTGCCAAACCAAGCAATCTCACAAACCTCATATACCTTTAAATTAGACGAATTTTTCAATTGTGCTGAGCTTACTCTAGTTCAAGCTTCAAGAAGAGTCTGTTCAATCATTTTTCTCTTGACAAATGTCACAGTTTCATTCAAATTGCCAAACCAAATCAAAATTACTTCAAGTCTCAACTTTTTGAAAGTCAATCAACTTGGTTGTTCAATGTTTTTTATTTTCAAATCAACTCGAGACATTTGTTGTACAACTGCCTGGATTCATGTCATGTCCGCGAGAATAAGAAGATCCGAAACTCAGAATTGGCTGTCATCGCATGGGACAGAAGTTTTTGCATGCAAATTGAATTTGAGACTGTCCAGTTGGTACTGGACTTAAGTCATTGTACAAGGGAAAATAGAAAGTGTTGAAATGTATTTGATGAAAATGATTCCAACATTTCATCGAATGTTCAGATCTTTCAAAAGTGCATCCGAGTGATGAACAAATTACAGTACAAATAGTGATCTTCTTGTGACGTTTGAGCAACTCAGTGCCCAATTAGGGTAAATGCCTCTCTATGGCTACTGGCAAAGCATCGATTACTTGCATCATTATAGTAAATTTTAAAACAGGTACAATTGTCCTCGAAATATTATCAAAAAGATTGTGCAGACATGATCACTGGTGCTCAAAGTGCAATTCAAGTGAATGACATAGGCAACATACTGCAAATGGATTAGGGCACTAAGCCGTACACGATAATCTCTCAGTGCAACACTTAACATTTTAGGCACAAGTTTGCTTATGGCATATAAATCATATCGCCAACTACCAGTGCTATCTCTCTATACATCGGTTACCTCTCAAAGGGCTATTAGTGCTATCATTGGCAAACATATGATATCATCTCAAATGGCATTCTCTACAAGTGGTTGTTGGGCGAGAGTCGGTTTGTGGCTATAAAAGCTATTAGACATTTGGTTATTCATATGTTTTAATTTTGCACTCAACATTCACCTCCAAAAATGTCTCCCAACACGAAGTACAACTTTAGGGGCAAGGTTGCCTTGGTGACAGGCAGCAGCAGTGGCATTGGCGCTGCCATTGCAGTCCAATTTGCCCAATACGGTGCCTCAGTGGCAATCACTGGACGAAATGCGGAAAATCTCAACAAAATCGCCCAACAGATTGAACAAGTCGGTGGTGCTAAACCACTACAAATTATCGGTGATCTCCAATTGGACGATTCGTTACCGAGACGACTGATCGATGAAACTGTGGCCAAATTTGGACGTCTGGATTTTCTGGTCAACAATGCAGGCGGTGGATCGCCCAATGGATCACTCGCGAGTCCAAATCTACTCGAAGAGTGGGACAGTGTTTTCCGACTGAATGTTCGTTCTGTGGTGGAGTTGACTCAACTTGCGGTGCCACAGCTCGAGAAGGTGAAAGGCAATGTGATCAACATTTCGAGTGTTGCGTCATTTAAACCGGTGAGTGGAGAATTATAGCAATTTCAGTTTGCGGTAAATCAATTTCTGTTATCCTTAGATTTCATTTGTGTACAGCTCATCGAAAGCCGCCCTCGACATGATCACCAAAACCTCGGCCCTCGAGTTAGGTCCAAAGGGAATTCGTGTTAATTCCATCAAGTAAATATCATGCATCTTACCCCAATGTTAACCTAATTTCAAATTATCTTCATTAGCCCAGGCTTTGTCCGTACCGCCTTCTCCCGTTCAACCGGCCAGAACAATGCAGAACTAGCAGGCAAATTCTACGATCTACTCGAGAGCAAGTCTCTAATGAAGCGGATTGGAGCATCTGAAGACATTGCCAATTTGGCCTCATTCCTTGCATCGGACGATGCACGAAACATTACCGGATCGATCTATGTCAGTGACAGTGGCGCACTGGTGCAAAATTTCAATTTCGACCGAGCTGCACTCGCAAAGGAACTCGCTGGAAAATAATTCATTATATATTATTAATAAGTCATTAATGTAATCTTTATTGAGACATTCAAACAAAGAAAGAAAGATATTAATGATAACAAAAGGTTACCGAGAAAAGAAAGGACCAAAAAGATTATGCAGATAAAGTTAAATAAAGCCAGTAGAATTAGTAATCCTTGTAGTATTTACGTTTCAACTGTTTCGACTGCTCCATTCGAGCCAAATAGCGTTGATACAACTCGCTGTCCTGTTGCTCAAAAACTTTCATCATAATCGGATTGATAATTTCAACTGGTTTGATTATTTTTTGAAGAATGTTAAATGCTTCCATAAGATCCACACTTTCCTTTCCAGAAATGCGCTCAAAGACCGATATGTACTGTTCGATGCAGGCCCACCATTTGTCCATTTGACCGCTGGAGAAATAGCACTGGCCAAGACAGTTGCGAAAAAAGCAACTCCAATTTGAATCGCGATGAAATATGGCTTCAACTTGTTCAACAATCTCCAGCATTTTGCAGACTGGCTTCTCCTCGGAATGATATAATTTCGAAAACGAATTTGTCAATTGACCAAACACATGATATCGTTCTTTCATCTCAGCATTGGTCAAGGTCTTTCGGCAGCTGATGCAGCTGAACAATTCGGACTCGGATCTGTGCTCAGAGGAGAGTTCCAACAAGTGACCACAAGCACTGCAGCTCAGTCCCAAATAGCCGGCAAACTTTCCGGTGACTCCAAATGGTGTATTGCGAGCACAATAGGCACAATAGGCACAAAAGCATTCGAACAGATATCGGCTCTTAAGAAGGGCTGGGAACATCTGAGAAGAGGTACGATCACCATTCCTTTTCATATAAGGAATAGTAATTTCGGTTCCAGCGGAAATTGATTGAGCTGCTTGAAGAAGACTAACACGCTCGGAGTTCGGTGATTCGAGTCGAGCATTAGCCCGGCAGGAGTGATTCAGGGTAGAGGCGTACAGTGGGAAGAGATCCTACAAAACTGGCGATTCATTTTCTTTGTTCAAAGAAAAATCAAAAATGTTGTAACGTAACTGTATGAGATGACGCAACAAAATAGCACCAATCAACTTTTCCTCTTCTTTGGGGCGCATTGGGAAATTACCATTCATGGCCAATTGAAGCAACAAATACGCCAAAATTGACGATTTCAACATTTCTTCGAACGAAATGTTCAGATCCTTCAAGGGTCCATTCGAGTGATGAACTAATTGGTACACGTGAGAATAGTGACCTTCTGGTTGCTCAGAAAGGTGGCTTGCATCCTCTGGAGAAGAATCAACGACAGAACGAATCTGATCCATGCCAGCACGGTACAGCAGACGAAGTGACATTCGAGCAAACTTGGGCAATTGAACCAACAAATCGTGTTGACCACATTCGTAACGATGATATGAATTGGCCGATTCAGTACGACATTCCTCGGAACAGTACACAACACTCGAACAACCAATGCAGGCAATTGGACGAATTGGAGTTGATTCGAGGGAGATATCACGACAACAGTGATGACAATGTTTGAGGACATCAACCTTCGAGTCCAAAAGAGAGACATATGGTTGAGAAACGGCAAGAATATCGCCAAATTGAATATCTTCCTGAGCAACTAAATGACGACCTTTAAAAATTGACAAAGAAAAATAAATCCAACAGAACAGAATAAAAACAGATCTCACCTTTCACCTCATCATACAGCACAGCCACTTTGGCACTAAACGAAGACATTTTATCGTTTGAGTTGAACAGTCCTTTGTTTGTGAGTTTAGAGATTAGGGAAACATCGCACGACTTTGGTTTCGATTCATCCTTCTTATGATCATCCAAACTGATTCGACCGAATAGTTCAATCCAACGCTTAGTATCATTTTCGTCATTCTTTGGTTTCTGCATAAAGTTCAAAAATTCTTTGGCTTCCGAAGCACGTCCCAGGCGAATGAGACAATCACATTTACGTAGTTGTAATTTGATGACCGATTTAAATTCACCATAACCAAAAGCCAAGGCATCGTTCATGTCCTTCAACGCATTTTCGTGTTGACCAACTTGAAAGTATGCAGCAGAACGATTTCCAAATGCCAATGCCAGTTCGGAGGCAGCCTCGTCCACCCTTTGGGGGGCAAAACAAATGGCTCTACTGTAAAGTTGAATAGCGGCCTCGAATTTGTGCACACGAAAGTGATAATTTCCATTCTCCCGGAACTTGCCAGCAGTAGTAGAGCACTTTAAACCGGTCAGATTGACCGAAAATTTACTCACAAACAAACCAAGCCAACGTTGAACTTCTTTTTGGGTAAGACAAAACTGGACACGGTCCGCATTGGTGGTCAAGGCTGAGAATTGTGACTTGAAGGAGTGTTGAGTTGTGAGTGAGGAAATGGTTTGAGGCAGAGTTTCCTCGATCCAAGCGTTTGCCATTTTGAAGTCGTGATAAGACGGTGATGGAAAGGCAAAATTGGCTTTGGAGCACAACCAACCGAAGGCAAAACGAAAGCTTTTGTGTCTGCTCGACTACAACACACAACACTGGTGCGGTGTAATTTGGAGGGAAATAAAACAGACAAAAGGACAGTGGCGTTTTGAGCGCTCAACGCCCAACCGTGGGCTTCTCACCCCCCAAAATAATAAAATGGTCCTAAAAATTCACATAACACCATTTATTAATAACCCCAAATAAATCAAATAAACTAAAAAATCAATTTTCTGAATACATTGGTTGAGAAGTGCGCTCTGCTGTGGCATTTTCTTTCACTCGAGTTTTGGTGCATGCTGTCTTGCGCTATTTGTTGACATTTCTTAGCCAAACTTTTTGCGTTCACCTCGAATCTATTGGTAAGTTTGTGATTAAATCACCAGCGTTAATGATGTTAATTAATTGTATGACCAATTTACAGGCAAACAACATGGATGTACGTGCTATCAAATCGTTTCGTCCGCTTTGCGGTGCCAACTTGGCTCAACTCGAAATATCCTGTCCCGAATCACACGACTTCCTCAGCACATTGCCCACCGAAATGTTTCGAGCTATTCTGGTCAGAGTGCAAACACTCGAATTGATCCCACTCAGATTGGTGTCCAACAGGTGGAAGGTGGTGATCGAGTCTATTTGTTCGGATAAAAAGTGCGTGGTGGTCATGCATCATTGGGACAAGTATTATCTTTTGGAATTATTGAAACAATTTAATCTCAAAGAGTTGAGTAAGGATTCTGTCGTTTTTAAAATGAAATATACAATTAGTAATCAACGCAATGAAATTCACTTGTCTGGACAACTTTGCTCTCTTCTCTCGAAACTATTTCCCCGTCTTGAGAAATTTTACGTTCTTGATTACATTACTTGCTCTTCCAGTGAATTCAGCTCAATGCTCCGCCAGTGGTCATCAAGCTTGACTTCACTCTGTGTTCGTTTGTACAATTCTGAATATGTCAACGACCTTTGCGCTCAAATCAGCCAACTGACCAATCTCAAACAGCTCAATTTGGACTCACTCTCAGCTACAGCCAATCAATTGGCACCAACTTTGGCTCGACTCGAGCATTTTTCTGGTTCGGGTCTTGAATCTATTGACGAAATGTCGCCATATTTTGGAGCAAGCATCTCTAGTTTTGGATCCATTTACCGATTTGTGTCTCTTGAAGAGCTGACCAGCTGGCATCATCAATCTGCTCAAGCTGTTTCGAATGTTGTACGCTTTGCCCTCTACACAGATGATCCAGAAATGTTTCCATTCATTTGCAGACACTTTTCATCACTGCAAATGTTGCGCACTTATATGAGTGACGGTTTAAAGGTGAATTTGTGTTTCTATTTATATTAGCAAATTATTAATTGTTTATTCTTAGCTGACCACGCGCATCATTGAACACCTGACTCGTCTGACTCATTTGACAGATTTACAAATTAACAATCTCACTATCGACTCGGCCTTCCTTGATGTCACCAATCCAAAGCCACTGCGCAACATTCGATTCCTAACTTTAATGGACTTATACATTGACGGTGGTGGGCGTTTTTTCGATTTAGACTTGCCTGAAAATGTCTTTCGCCTTTGTCGATTTCTGTCCATCATTTTTCCCAACGTGGAAAGATTGATCATTGAAGATATTATTTATTATCCACAGTTTGGACATTTACTCGCATCTCATGTGAACCTTTTCGCCAATTTGCGTTCGCACAATTTCAATTTGAACGATTCGATTGATCATTCGGCGGGCTTAGATGACAAATAGTATACAGGAATTATTGTATAACAAGAATATGATCACTTCTGGGATATATCTCCAGTGAGTCCTTAAGTAATTACACAAATATAATTTCCAGCATTGTATTATGAATAAATCTTTTTTGTACCTGAATTTGATTTTTCTTCATTTTTGTCAAATCAGTTGCGTTGTTGCACATCTGGATAACAAAAACAACAACAACATGAACGTAAAATTATGAGATTAAAAAATATTCACTTATTTATAATTTCAACTTTGGCCGAGCTTTGCACTGGCCACCGAACTCGCCGATAGAAAATGTGTCTTAATAGGAATCAAGCAATTAAAAGTTTATTTATAATAAAAAGAAAGAGATATATTATTAATGATAAAAGGTTATCGATAAAAAAAATCGAAAAGATTGTTCAGATTACACAAAATACAATCAGTAGTCAATAATCAAGTTGTATTTAAGTTTGAGCACCTTCCACTGTTCCATCCTCACCAAATATCGTCGATACAACTCACTGTCCTGTTGTTCAAAACGTTTGATCATTGTCGGATTGGGCATTTCAACTGGTCCCACTCCTTTGTTTGGGAGTCGCGATTAGGGAAACATTGCACACCTTTGGCTTCAAATCAATCTTCTTGTCATCATCTAAACTGATTCGATCAAAAAGCTCGATCCAATGCAAAGTGTCATCCTCGTCATCGGTTGGTCTCCAACAAATCCAAAGCTCAGCAATTTCTCTGCTTCTGAAACGCGTCCCAGTTGAACAAGACAATCCCATTTTCGTAGTTGTAATTTAAAATCGCCTCAACCAATAGCCAAGGCATCGTTGATGTCCTTCAACACAATTTGAAAGTAAGCAGCAGAACGATTCGAATATGACAGTGCCAGTTCGGAGACAGTCTTGTCAACACCAATTTGAGGTGCAAAACAAATGGCTCTACTGTAAAGTTGAATTGCGCTTTCAAATTTGTGTACAGCAAACTGATAATTTCCCTTCTCTCGGAACTTGCCAGCAGTAGTAGAGCACTTCAAACCATTCTGATTAGACGGAAATTTACTCACAAACAAACCAACCCAACGCTGAACTTCTTTTTGGGCAAAACAAAATTGCGCACGATCCGGTGGTGGTCAAGGCTGAGAATTGTGACTTGAAGGGTTGAGTCGTGAGTGTGGATATGACTTGAGGAAGAGTTTCCTCAATCCAAGCGTCCGCCATCTTTGAATCAGGAGTTTTGACGGAGACGGGAGAAATGACAAAATAAGCACAATCGACCGAAGGCAAAACAGAGGCCTTTTGTGCCAGCGAAAGCCAAGAGATTTGGAAGGCCAGCGAGCAATGTTGAGTCGCGATGAAGCCAGGCAGCAAGTTTTTCAGTGAAACACTTTAACGTCCCAATTAAAGTCTCCCTGGATGGGCATATTTTCAAAAATACTTGAGCATCACAAAGCGATTTTCGAGTTGAACCAATCTCGCGATAGTGTTCCTTCATCTCCGAATTGTTCATAGTCAGTGGACAGTTGGTGCAAGAGAACACTTCTGATCCGGATTTATGCGCCAAAGAAGGGAGTTCCATCAAGCCATGGTCACAGTCACTGCATTTGAGCGCTAAATATTCAGCATCCGAAAGTCCAAATGGTGTATTGTGAACATAATTTGCACATAAAGCACAGAAACATTTGTCGAAATATCGGTTCTTAAAAAGTTGCGCCATTTTCGAAACTTGGTTATGCTCCAAATTTGAAAGCTCAGCAGGTTCTTTGTCTCGCAAATAAGAAATTGTAATTTCGGTTCCAGCCGGAATTGATCGAGCTGCTTGAAGAAGACAGACGTGTTGGTTGTTTGGTGATGGTGATTCGAGTCGAGCATTTTCTCTACATGAGTGATTGAGGGTAGATGCGAGTGCTGGGTAGAGATCCAATAGAAATTTCGATTCATTTTCTTTGTTCAAATGAGTAGAATAGTCAAAAGTGTTGAAACGCAATTACAGATGACGCAACAGAATACCACCAATAAACTGCCAATCATCTTCTTCTCTGAGTTTTGAGTCCGTTTGGAAAGAGCTAAACTTGACCACTTGAAGCAACAAACAAGCCATCATTGACGATTTCAACATTTCATCATACGAAATGTTCAGATCCTTCAGTGGCCCATGCGAGTGATGAACCAATTGGTACACATGAGAATAGTGACCTTCTGCTTGTTCGGAAAGGCGGTTTGCATCCTTGGAAGCAGAATTCACAACCGAACGAATCTGATCCATGCCAGCACGGTACAGCATACGAAGTGACATTCGAGCAAACTTGGGCAATTGAACCAACAAATCGGTTTGATCACATTCGTAACGATGATACGATTTAGCCGATTCAGTTCGACATTCTTCGGAACAGTACACAACACTCGAACAACTGGTGCAAGGGACTGGACGAATTGATTTCGGACAAATATCACGACAACAGTGATGACAATATTTGAGGACATCAACCTCCGAGTCCAAAAGAGTGATATATGGTCGAGAAACTGCAAGAATATCGCCAAATTCAATGTCCTCCTGAGCAACCAGATGACGACCTAAAGAATCGAGAATAAAAATTAAACAAACATAACAGAAACAAAAACAGAATCTCACCTTTCACCTCATCATACTGCACAGCCACTTTGGTACCAAACGGAGACATTTTCTCGTTTGATTTGAAAAGTCCTTTGTTTGTGAGTTTCGAGATTAGGGAAAGTTTGCTCGCCTTCGAATCCTCCACCTTCTTCTTGTCATCCAAACTGATTCGACGTAATAGATCAGTCCAACACTTAGTGTCATCCTCGTCATCGGTTGGTTTTCTCTGTAAAGAGTTGAGAAATTGTTCAGCTTCCTGTGCACGTCCCAGTCGAATGAGACAGTCACATTTGAGTAGTTGTAATTTGGTTTGTGATTTGAGTTGACCATAACCAAAAGTGAGCGCATCGTTCATGTCCTTCAATGCATTGTCGTACTGAGCGAGATGATAGTAAGCAGCAGAACGATTCGAATATGACAGTGCCAGTTCGGAGACAGTCCTCTCAACACCAATTTGAGGTGCAAAACAAATGGCTCTACTGTCAAGTTGAATGGCGCTTTCGTATTTGTGCACTTCAAAGTGATCGTTTCCCTTCTTTCGGAATTTGCCTGCAGTAGTAGAGCACTTCTGGTGGTTTGATTTTGCCACAAAATTACTCACAAACAAACCAACCCAATGTTGAACTTCTTTTTGGGCGAGACAAAACTGGACACGGTCCGCATTGGTGGTCAAGGCAGAGAATTGTGACTTGAAGGAATGTTGAGTTGTGAGTGAAGAAATTACTGGAGGCAGAGTTTCGTCGATCCAAGCTTCCGCCATTTTGAGTTCGACGAATAGGAAACTTGAGGACAGAAAAACAAAACTGAAGCCAAAACAAAGCCTCTTTGTGTGCGGCTGCAATTTGGAGGGAAAATAAAACAACAAAGAACAGTGGCGTTGAGCAAATCAGTGCCCAACTAGGGGCTTCTCTACCCACAAAATAATCAACAGACTCAACATTCACATATAACAACATTTATTAATGACCTAAAATGCCAAATCATGTGCGCTGCTACACATATTAAACAATTTTCTGAATACATTATATCTGTAATTTGTATTTAGTCTCATTTCTTTGCTCACCTCAACGCGAATCTCGATTCAAATGGACAACGCCAACCAACTTGCTCCTACCAAGGCCATGGACTCGTCAGTCTGCTCATCCACCGCCTCTTTTGGACAGCTTGTTGTGGATACTGGCAATGGACCGATCAATCGTTTACCAAACGAAATGATGCAGTTGATTATGGCCAAATTGGGACTGGACGGTGACGTGAAGAAGTTAGTCCGATTGCGATTGGTGTCTACAAAGTGGAGAGCGATGGTCGAGTACTACTGTGGACTGAAGAAGTCACTGTTTGTCCAGTTTATTAGTCCATGGACAGTTGTATCCAAAAATTATTTGCAATCTTTTGAAGAAATATTTTTTGGATATGCAAATTTCAAGAATTTCACATGTCTGTTTTTGAGCAACGAAATACCGTCTGAATGTTTGAGTTCAATGCTAAACATGTTTCCCAACATTGAGCTACTGTCTATTGATCGGAGTTATTATTCCTCTGATGGTAAATAGATTCATTTTACTATTTACCATAACCATATTTATATATTTCTACAGAACGCACTCTAAACAGTATACAAGTCTACATCAAATCACTTGACTCGCTGAAAATACTCGACCTGAATCGTTCGAGTATAACACAACAACTGTCTTCTGTCTTGTCCAAATTGGAACACTTTTCACACAACTCTTTTGCAAGTGATCGCACTGATGATGTCCTTCAATTAATTCCTCATCTTGGTCAAAGTTGTGTTCGAGCCAATTTTGGGCAATATTTTCGTTGTGACCAAGTTCTTCAATGGCCCAGCATCAATCCGAACTGGTTGGCCAATCTCACCCATTTACGAATGCACATTTGGGGTTTCAGTGCAGACTATGCCCGAGTTGTGCACTTTCTCAGTGAGCACACTATTTTATTGCAACACCTGGACTTTAATACTCACTAATTATGTATATTTACTAAATTTTATTTTCAAAAGAATGATGTACTTAAATTGACACCAACTGTACTCGAAGACCTTGGCAAACTGACCCACTTGACCAATCTTTCACTTAAATTCAATGAAATATTCTTCTCCGAGTTGGAACAATCAGCTTTGCAAAATCGACTCATTTCATTAGCTTCTGTATTGACTTGCAAGCTCAAAACCCCCCTCGATCACACCATCAATGGCGATCGATTCACTCGTGTCCTGTCTGTCATGTTTCCGAATTTGGTCCAACTGGATCTTACTTTTGTAGTTATGGACTATCCTGCTAGAGTCAAATGGCCAGCGTTGAAGCACGAAATTGAACAACACTTGTATCGTTTCCCGAAACTTCAGAAGCACCAGATTAAAGTTTATTATTAATAATTTACTGTAAATGTTCTGGTTTTTATGCTATTCCCTTTTATTTACTCTTCATGTTAAACACAAATCGATTCAACACGAACATGTAAAGACATTACCAATAGTAATTTAGTGTCATCTTTACTTTACCTTCTTCACTGCTTAACACTTTATTATTAATTAAACTTACTTTCAATTTGTTTTATTTTCATAACACTTCACAACACTCGAACAACCAATGCAGGCAATTGGACGAATCAGTTCAAGATGGCCACGACAACAGTGATGACAATATTTGAGGAAATCAACCTTCGAGTCCAAAAGAGTGACATATGGTTGGGGAAACGGCTAATTCTATATCCTCCTGTGCAACCAAATAATTGCCTACAAGAATCGATAATAAAAGAATTAAATCTGCAAAAACTAAATCCAAACAAATCTCCCTTTTCTTCTCAGAATACTTAAAAGCCACTTTGGTGCTAAACGAAGGCATTTTCTTGTTTGATTTGAACAGTCCTTTTTTGTGAGCTTCTCAATTAGGGAAATATCGCACACTCTTTGGATTTGAGTCTTTCGTCTTCTTCACATCATCCAAACGAATGCGCTCGATTAGTTCATTCCAACGTATAGTGTCACTTTCGTCATCGGTTGGTTGTTGCATAAAATACAAAAATTCCTCTGCTTCCGAGGCACGTCCCAGTCGAATGAGACAGTCACATTTACGAAGTTGTAATTTGGTGACAGATTCAAAATAGCCATTGCCAAAAGTCAAGGCATTGTTGACGTCCTTCAATGCATTTTCGTGTTGATCAAGTTGAAAGTAGGCATCAGAACGATCTGCATATGCCAATGCCAGTTCGGAGTTACTTTGAGGTGCAGAACAAATAGTCTTACTGCAAAGTTGAATAGCACTTTCGAAGTTTTGACCATTAAAGTGAGCATTTCCCCTTTTTCGGTGACTGTCAGCAGTAGTAATGCTCTTCAGACGGTTCGGTTTTGACACAAATTTACTCACAAACTGACCAACCCAACGATTAACTTTTTTTTGGGTAAGACAAAATTGTACACGGTCCGCATTGGTGGTCCGGGAAGAGAATTGTGATTCAAAGTTGGGTTGAGTTGTGAGTGTGGAAATGACTTGTGGCAGAGTTTCATCGATCCAAGCGTTAGCCATTTTGTATTCGACTTGATAGGAAAACAAACTGATGGTCACCGAAGCCTCTTCTTGTACCGATGACGGAAAAACAGAAATAAGACAATAAAGCCTAAATGCACACAAACAAGTGCCTCTCTACCAGAGAGTCACTACCCACAAAAATAATCAAACTCATCGACAGTAACATACAACAAACTCGATGATTAACCTAAAATGTCAAATCAGTTGCGCTTTAAACGTTCTGAATAACAACAACAACTTGCACGTTAAGAGATTAGGAGATTTTAATGCTATGCTTTACTTACTTAAAATGACTAAAATGGAAATTATACATCAAAGTCGAGATAGTCTAGTTGGAATCAAGCAATTCAAAGTAGTAAGATTAATCTAATATTAGTGTAGTAGACTGACCAGCTTAGCAACCCACCTTCTTCCGAGAAGTCTAGTATAGTCAATAATCTGGATAGTATTTAAGTTTCAACTGCTTCAACTGTTCCATTCGAGCCAAATATCGTTGATACAACTCACTGTACTGTTGTACTATTTGGATTGATTCCTCTACTTCTGGCAAAGCATCGATTACTTCCATCATTTCCACACTTTCCTTCCCATAAAGACGTTCATTGACCGAGATGTAGTGTTCGACACAGGTCCACCACTCGTCCATTTGACCATGTCCCCGATAGCACTGGCCAAGAGAATAGCGAAAATAGGCACTCATCGATGAATCCCGATGCAACAAGGCTTCAATTTGTTCAACAATCTCGTGCTGTTTGAAAACTTGCTGATTGAACGAGTTCAATTGTACAAACAAACTTCCCAATTGATTTGCCGTACGATAGCGTTCACCCATCTCAGCATTGGTCATAGTCAGTCGGCAGTTGATGCAACTGAACAGTTCGTACTCGGATCTGTGCACAGAAGAGAGTTCCATCAAGTGGCCACAGCCACTGCAGCTCAGTTCCAAATATAACTTGTAGGTAGCGGACAGTCCAAATGGGGTATTGCGAGCACGATATGAACATAACTCACAGAAGCATACGAACAAATATCGGTTCTTGAGTACTTCTGGAATGTTCCGAACCTCAATATAAGTTTCACCTTTCATGTAAGGAACAGTAATTTCGGTTCCAGCTGAAATTGGCCGAGCTGCTTGAAGGAGACAAACACGTCCATCGTTTGATGGTGATTCGAGACGAGCATTGGCCTTGCAGGAGTGATTCAGGTTAGAAGCAAACATTGGGTAGAGATTCAACAGAACTGCCGATTCATTTTGTTCATTGTTCAAATGAGTAGAATAGTCAAAAGTGTTGAAAGCTGCTGCAGCTGCAAGAGATGACGCAACAAAATACCACCAATCAACTTTTCCTCCCTTTTAAAGCATCGGTTCATCGGGAAACTGCTATTCGCGACCACCTGAAGCAACAAACAAGCCAAAACTGACGATTTCAACATTTCATCGTACGGTATGTTCAGATTCTTCAAAGGTCCATTCGAGTGATGAACTAATTGGTACACATGAGAATAGTGACCTTCTGCTTGTTCAGAAAAGTGGCTTGCATTCTCAGGAGAAGAATCAACGACCGAACGAATCTGATCCATGCCAGCACGGTACAGCAAACGAAGTGACATTCGAGCAAACTTGGGCAATTGAACCAACAAATCGTGTTGACCACATTCGTAACGATGATATGAATTGGCCGATTCAGTACGACATTCTTCGGAACAGTACACAACACTCGAACAGTCAGTACAGGAAATTGGACGAATTGAAGTTGGCGATAGTGAGCATTCCATAAAGATATCACGACAACAGTGATGACAATAAGTGAGTTCATCATAATTCGGGTTGAAAAGAGAGGTATATGGTCGAGAAACTGCGAGAATATCACCAAATTGAATATCTTCCTGTGCAACCAAATGACGTCCTACGAAAATAGACAGTAAAAAATTAAAACGATCCAATAAAAACCGAATCTCACCTTTCACCTCATCATACTGCACAGCTACTTTGGTACTAAACGAAGACATTTTATCGTTTGACTTGAACAGTCCTTTGTTTATGAGTTTCTCGATTAGGGAAATATCACGCGACTTTGGCTTCGATTCATCCTTCTGGTCATCATCATCCAAACTCTTGACATCTTCGTCGTTCGTTTTATCCTCTAAAAAGTCCAGAATTTCTTCGATTGTCATCGATTTCTCCATCATCTTGTCATCATCATCATCACCCGAATGGAATTGACGGTAAAGTTCAGTCCAACGTTTAGTGTCATTCTCGTCTTCGGTTGGTTTCTGCATAAAGTACAGAAATTCTTTGGCCTCCAAAGTACGTCCCAGTTGAAAGAGACAATCACATTTACGTAGTTGTAATTTGGTAGCCGATTTGAGTTGACCAAAAGCCAAGGCATCGTTGATGTCTTTCAGAGCATTGTCGTATTGACCAAGTTGGAAGTAGACTGCAGAACGATCTCCATATGACAATGCCAGTTCGGTGAAAGTTTCGTCCAAAAAGTCAATTCGGGGAGCAAAACAAATGGCTTTAGTGTAAAGTTGAAAAGCGCTTTCAAAGTTTTGCACACGAAAGTGGCAATTTCCCTCTTCTCGGCACTTGGCAGCAGTAGAAGGACACTTATTGAAATTCGGAATTGACACAAATTTACTCCTAAACTCATTAGCCCAAAGTTGAACTTCTATTTGGGCTTGACAAAATTTATGTATTAACTAATATTTATTTTTAAAAAAGCCTATTGCACTTAAATTGACACCAACTGTACTTGAAAGCCTTGGTAAACTGACCCACTTGGCCAATCTTACACTTGGCTTAATCGAATTACCCTTCTCCGTGTTGGAACAATCTGCTGTGCAACATCGACTCACTACGCTCACTTCTGTGTTGACTTTGGGTCTTTGGACCGACATCGATGTTAATGACCTCGATTACTCTGTCTATGTGAATCAATTTACTCGTGTCCTGTCAGTCATATTTCCCAACTTGGCCGAATTGGAGGCTATTTTTCGAGGGGTCAATGCAACTAGATATTACAAGCTGCTTGTCGAAATGGATCGATACTTGGGCCGTTTCCCGAACTTACGCAAACACCAGATTATGGGTTTTTAATTTACTGTAAGGCTTTGTGAATTTTTCTTTCTTTTTGTTCTTCAAGCACAATATCGATTCAACATGAACAAGTAAAGTCATCAGTGATAGTAATTCAATGTCATCTTTACTTTACTTTCTGTATACTCAATCACTATCACTCAACACATTATCATTAAACTTACATTAAATGAAAGCTTGTTTGGGTTTGTTTTGGATTGAGGTTCGAATTCGGTCTGGTTGATTTGAATCAAGAAGTTCTCTGTTCTACAAGCAACCACCAGACTCAATATTTACACATAACAAAATATTTATTAATATAGTCTAAAATGCCAAATCAGGTTACACCTAAAAACAAATTCTCTAAATACATTACTCACAAATCTAACATTATCGGAATAATAATAAATAAAATTTGGCAACATAAATGTCAAGTTATAATTATGAGATTTAAAATAGAAAATGTGTCTTTATTGGAAACAAACAATCAAAATTTAATAAAGAAAGAAAGATATTAATGATATAAAAATGTATATATAAAAGGTTATCGAGAAAAGAGAGAATAAAAAGATGATGCAGATTAGGAGAAATAATATAAGTAGAATTAGTAATCCAGGTAGTATTTACGTTTAAACTGTTTCGACTGTTCCATTCGGGCCAAATAGCGTTGATACTCTTTGTCCTGTTGCTCAAACACTTTCATCATCATCGGATTTAGTAAGAATATTTTGTTCTGTACAAAATCGATTGCATCCAAAAGTGATACACTTTCCTCTCCAAACATGTGTTCATAGATCGAGAGAAACTGTTCGAGGCAGGCCCAAGCCTTGTCCATTTGTCCGTTGGACAGATAGTATCCATAAAGAGTGCTGTGATAAAGGCAAAGCATCCCTGAATCGCGAGTAAGCAGGCCATCAAGTTGTTCAACGATCTCTTTCAGTTTCCAAACTTGATTCTCTTCGGAGAGGTATAATTGAAAAAATTGATTTGATAATTGATCAAACGTGAGGTAGCGTCGCTTCACTTCGGCATTGGTCATGGTCAATCGACAGTTGGTGCAACGGAACACATCTGACTCGGATCTTTGCTTGGAGGAGTGTTCCATCAAGTGACCACAATCACTGCAACTCAGGCTCAAGTAGTCGGAACGTCCAAATGGTGTATTGCGAGTATAATAGTTGCATCGGGCACAGAAACACGTCACGAGATAACGGTCCTTGAAAAGTCCCGAGGTTATTGAAGAAGAGATTGCTTTAAGATAATCCTTTTCCACATAAGGAATGGTAATTTCAGTTCCAGCAGAAATTGGTTGAGCTGCTTGAAGAAGACAAACAGATTGGTTGTTTGGTGATTCAAGCCGGGCATTGGCCTTGCAGGAGTGATTCAGGGTTGAGGCCAACATTGGGTAGAGATCCAACAGAACAGAAGAAGATGATCCAACTCCACCAAGTGTTCGCGATTCTTTTTCATTGTGCAGTGGAGAATAGTCGAAAGTGTTGAAACGAGACTGCAAAAGATGACGCGACAAAATACCACCAATCAACTTTTCGTCTTCTTTTGAGTCCACTGGGAAATTGCCACTCTTGGCCAACTGAAGCAGCAAACAGGCCAAAATTGATGATTTCAACATTTCTTCGTACGAAATGTTCAGATTCTTCAAGGGCCCATCAGAGTGATGAACTAATTGGTACACATGAGAATAGTGACCTTCTGCTTGTTCGGAAAGGCGGCTTGCATTCTCAACAGAAGAATCAATAACCGAGCGAATCTGATCCATTCCAGCACAGTACAGTATACGAAGTGACATTCGGGGAAATTGAGGCAATTGAACCAACAAATCGGTTTGACCACATTCGTAACGATGATATGAATTGACCGATTCAGTACGACATTCTTCGGAACAGTACACAACACTCGAACAGTCGGTACAGGGAATTGGACGAATTGGATTTGATTCGAGGGAGATATCACGACAACAGTGATGACAATATTTGAGGACATCATTCTTCGAGTCCAAAAGAGTGACATAAGGTCGAGAAACTGCAAGAATATCGCCAAATTCGATATCTTCCTGTGCAACTAAATGACGACCTATAAGAATCGACAATAATAATAAAATGAATAGAACAAAATCAAAACGAATCTCACCTTTCATCTCATCATACTGCACAGCAACTTTGGTACCAAACGGAGACATTTTCTCGTTTGACTTGAACAGTCCTTTGTTTGTGAGTCTCGCAATTAAGGAAACGTTTTCCGCCTTTGGCTTCGATCCATCCTCCTTCTTCTTGTCATCATCCAAATTGATTTGACCGAAAAGTTCAATCCAACGTTTAGTGTCACTTTCGTCACCAGTTGGTTTCTGCAAAAAGTGCAGAAATTCCTCGGCTTCCGAAGCCCGACCCAGTCTAATAAGACAATCACATTTACGTAGTTGTAATTTGATGGCCGGTTTAAATTGACCATAACCAAGAGACAACGCAACATTAATGTCCTTCAACGCATTTTCGTGTTGACCAAGTTGAAAGTAACCAGCAGAACGATTTCCAAATGCCAATGCCAGTTCGGAGGCAGTCTCGTCCACAGTTTGGGGAGCAAAACAAATGGCTCTACTGTAAAGTTGAATAGCGCTTTCAAATTTGTGCTCACGAAAGTGATCATTTCCCTTCTCTCGGAACTTGGCAGCAGTAGTAGAGCACTTCAAACCGGTCTGATTGGGTGGAAATTTACTCACAAACAAACCAACCCAAGGTTGAACTTCTTTTTGGGCATTGCCCAATGGGCAAGACAAAATTGTACACGGTCCGCATTGGTGGTCAAAGCAGAGAATTGTGATTTAAATGATTGAGTGGTGAGTGTGGAAATGACTTGAGGCAGAGTTTCATCGATCCAAGCGTTCGCCATTTTGGGTTCAGGATTGGACGGTGGTGAGAAGACAGAATGAGCAGAACCGACAGTCGACTGAAGGCAAAACGAAACCTTTTTTGTGTCTGCTCGGCCACAACACACAAAGCACGCAGCGTAATTTGGTGAGAAAGAGACAAACAATGAACAGTGGCGTTTTGAGCCCTCAAAGCCCAATAGTGGGCTTCTCACAATGTCAGCCCCCTGAGATAATCAAAATCACCACAAAACTCACACAACACCGTTTATTAATAACCCCAAATAAATCAAATCAACTTGAAAATCAATTTTCTGAATACATTGATTGAGAAGTGCATTGTGCCGCTTTCGGTGGCACATTTTCTTTCACACGAGTTTTGGTGCATGCTGCCTCGCGTGCGCTATTTATTTATTGACTTTTCTTGGCCAAACTTTTTGCGTTTTTCCTCGAATATTTTGGTAAGTTTAGATTAAATCATTTGATGTTTATTAACGTTTTACTAATTTGATTACACAGACCTGCAAAATGGATTCGCGTGCTATTAAGTCGGTTCTTTCGCTTTGTGATGTCAACTTGACTCAACTCAAAATATCCTGTCCCGAATCACACGACTTCCTCAGCACATTGCCCACCGAAATGTTTCGATCTATTCTGGTCAGAGTGCAAACACTCGAATTGATTCCTCTCAGATTGGTGTCCAAAAGGTGGAAGGTGGTGATCGAGTCTATTTGTTCGGACAAGAAGTGTTTGGTGATCATGCTTCAACCGAACAATTACAATCTTTCCGAATTATTGAAACGATTCGATCTCAAAGAATTGAGTAAGGGTGCTGTCGTTTTTAAATGGAAATGCCATCAATTCAGTGTATTTTCACGTATTCACTTATCTGGCAATTTTTGCGCTCTTCTCTCGAAACTTTTTCCCTGTCTTGAGCAATTCTACATTCTTGACTACATTACTTACTCTTTCACCGAATTCAACTCCATGCTCCGCCAGTGGTCACCAAGCTTGACTTCACTCTGTGTTCGTTTGCATTATTCTGAAGATGTCAACAATCTTTGCACTCAAATCAACCAACTGACCAAACTGACAACTTGATTTGGACACATATTCTGTTTCATCCAATCAATTGGCACCAACTTTGTCTCGACTCGAACATCTTTCTGGTTGGGGTTATGAATCTATTGACAAAATCGTGCCATATTTGGGAGAAAATTTCTCTGGCTTAGGATCCATTTACCGCACTGTGATCATGGAAGAGATAACCAACTGGTATCATCTAAATGCTAAATCTGTTGCGAATCTTGTGAGCTTTAGCTTAATTGCAGAGGATCCTAAAATATTTGCATTCATTTGCAAACATTTTTCATCATTGCAAATGTTGCACATTGATGTGTGCTATTTAATGGTAAGGTTTGGTGTTAAAATGTGCATCAGTGAATTAATTGTTCATTCATAGCTCACCCCAATGATCCGACAATTAGTCCAATTGACTCATTTGACTGAGTTACGAATTTATTTCAATATGATTGACTTGGCCTCTCTTGACGACTCCAGTCTGCGGCCACTACGCAACATTCGAATCTTAACTTTGGTGGATTTTAATTTTATCGAAGATCACGATGAAGAGGGTCAAAATGTGTTCAATATCTACGATTTGCCTGAAAATGTTCCTGTCCGCTTTATGCGATTTCTCTCCATCATTTTTCCCAATGTCGAACAATTGACCATCAAATGCACTGACCGTCCACAGTTTGGAAATCTACTTGAACCACACCTGAACCTTTTTAGCGAGACGAAGTTCGAAAGAACGAAGTCGAAGACTAATAGTTTCACTCTGTCTGTCTGTCCGTTGCTTTCTTGCCAGAAGAAACTACACCACCCCCAGCAACCAAACTTGGCACACACACTCCACACCATGTGAAACGGTTACATTCCAAAAATCAGCATCCTAGGTTATCTGGTTGTGGAGATATTATCCAAAAAGATCTTTTTTCTGAACACGTTGGTATGACGTAAGCAAAATATGACAAAAACATGGGTAGCAGCGACCAAATTATATATCTTTTACACACATTTCATAAGAGTAACGTCATATGTGAATTATTGAAAATGGGCATTTGTTTTGTTTTGATTAGCTTTGAAGTTAAGTTGCTTACAATCACAATTTCAAGAGTCTATGCTGCCGTCACTTCAATTATTTGACCACAAATGCAATTCGTGAACACATTTTGAAGACGAACGACCTATAACCAATACAAAGACGGTCTTTATTGCATTTTCTGGTTATATCTATTGTTTTTTTTCTCAAAATTGCCACAACTGCCTTGTGTATCAGCTGCAGCAAGTCAAATGAGAAAGAAAACTTACCTAATATCTTTGGATATGTCAGTTTGTAGAGAACAGAAGAAACTCAAGACATCAGGAGAGAGTTATCATCAATGCTGCAACACAAAGCTTATGGAACTTATGATGGCATTCCAAAATGAATCAATATAGGTATTCATGCACCTGATATAGCCTTGAAGATCGAAACAACGGTGTGTTTTGAATGAAGATGTCGACATCGATGCACAACCAACAGTCCATAATCTGTATTTTGAAGAACTCCCGTAATTATATCAACAGTACTGTAAGAAGACATTGTAGTGATTGATTGACAGTGAATAGTGCTGCTTTGGAGAAATAGTTGGTCAAATGAAATTAAATTCTTTGTAAAGTTTTTAATTCGTGGTCTGTCTTGGTGGCCAAACTGCAAGATTTGCCTCAAAAGGTGTCATTCTACAGTGAGGAGGCATTCGCGTTAATTCTTTAGTCAATAATTCTTAAAACACATCACGGTTTGTTTGCTTTGTTTTGCAGCAGCATACACATGGTGTTGACAGTTTTATTGTTTGTTTAAATAAAGGTTGTTACGCGCAGATATTTGACTTTGATTCTGAAACAAACATGTTGAACATTGTACAACACTGCACACATTTTCACACTCCCACATTTGATGTACCAGCAATATTCAAATGAGATATTCAAAATATCTTAAATTTGTGGGATTGTAAAAGTAAGTTCATTAATGAACTTAATTAATGAACAATTGTATAGAAATAATACTAAACAATATTTTATCATAATCAAAACTTCGTCTCGCTACTTTACCGGCTTGCCGGAATTTTTGCCAATTTACGTTCGCACGATTTTGGCTTGAACGAACCAACTATTCGTTTGTTGGACAATTACGACCAGTAGGACATGACAGTCTCCATCATTTCACCAATCAGTCATTTGAATGTGTACACAAATCTAATTGTCCATTACCAATCTTTGTATATGAAGGAATAAATCTGTTCTATTGTGAACCTAACGAGTGCATCATTCGCAATTGTAATTGGTCGATGAGTAGATGGTAACAGTTTGCAATAATTGACTGGTTCTATTATTTGTATGATTTGCATTTTATTGTGCTATTGAAAAATAATCGGCCAAATAGAATATGAATGTCTTTATTGAGAGATTTTTATCTCAAATACAATCAAAAGTTTATAATAAAGAAATATATAATGAAAGCATATCGAGGAAATAGAGAATCAAAAAAGATTATGCACAGATTATGTTAGAATACAATTAGTAATATGGATAGTATTTACGTTTCAGTTTCTTGCATTGCTCAGATCGAGCCACAACCGTCTCTCCGTGTTTTCCCATTAAGGACAGTCGCGGAGTTACTGTTTTACGAATGGCCCTTCTTCACATTTTAGTGCTTATTTTGATGATCTTTGAAGGGCCATAAGTCAGTTAATACTATTCCGATTTAGTCATACTATAGCTTAAATTAAAGATAAAACGTTTGGTTTTAATTGGATTAGAAAACATTTAAAGATATAACTTTTGTTAAAGATATAGCTCGAATAATGTAAAAAAGTTGGGTATTTTGACACTTTGATAAGATCTCACAATGAACTGAGATAAAATTTGTTGGGTGTTTTCTAATCAATTTTTAGTAAATGTTGTTACCTTTAATTAAAACCCGGACTCAACAAAATTGGTTAAGTTTTGAATGTAATATGGCAAAAACAAAATGGTTAGGTCGAGGTTTACAGGAGAAGAGGAAAACTAAAATGTAAGCATTGGCCGGTAGGGGGAAAATACGAAAAGTGCATCTTGGAAATGTTAATTTTTCTGGACTTCCAGTCGGAATATTGATCTAATTTTTTGTCAGATGATAGATAATGAGATAACTGACAACTTAAGATCTTAAAATAATTTGGAATTTTTAACCAAAAAATTGCTCCGCGACTTGCCTTAAATCCTCTAACTTTACAAGTTCACTCGGACGCAGTCGTCGAAACATTTTGAATGCATGTATAAACTTTCGGCACCAAAATGGTGTTCAATGGCTTGGAAGAATGTCTCCTGATAGGTTGAGCAATTTTACATTCTTGATTACTTCACTTATTCCTACACTGAATTCTACTCAATGCTCCAACAGTGGTCATCAAGCCTGACTTTGCTCTCTGCTCGTTTATTTGGTCTGGTTGATCACTCGGAAGATGTCAACAATCTTTGCACTCAAATCAACCAACTGACCAATCTCAAACAACTCAATTTGGACGCATTTTCTGTCTCAGCCAATCAATTGGCACCAATCTGACCTCACTCGGTGTCACTAATCTGCGGCCACTCCGCAACATTCGAATCTTCACTTTAGTGGATTTTTTCATTGTGGGCGACAAAGATTTAGCAGAAAATGTTGCCCGTCTTTGTCGACTTCTCTCCAACATTTTTTCCAATGTGGAAACGTTGACCATCAAATACCTTCACTATGCACAGCTCGGAGATTTACTCGAATCACATTTGAATCTATTTACCAATTTGCGTGCACACAATTTCAGCTTGCACAATCGATTTATGGATTGATGCACCAGACAGTACAAGGACATGATCATCTTTATGCAATATCACCAGGGAGACCTTGATTTATTAATATTTATTAAATTTAAAATTAAATTTGATACGCAAATCTGATTCTAAAGTGCATTGGGCACAATAGCACCAGACAATATGTCGAGTTTTAAAAGAATGCCTCTTGTCATCTTTGCCAAAATAAGAAATGGTAATTTCGGTTCCAGCGGAAATAGGTTGAGCTGCTTGAAGAAGACAGACATTTTGATTGTTGGGTGATTCGAGACGAGCATTGGCCTTGCAGGAGTGATTCAGAGTAGAAGCAAACAGTGGGTAGAGATCCAACAGAAGTGGTGATGATGATGATCCAACTCCACCAAACATTCGCGATGTATTGTCATTGTACAAAGGGAGAATAGTCAAAAGTATTGAAACGCAATTGATGCAGATGACGCAACAAAATACCACCAATCAACGTTTTTTCTCTTCTTTGGAGTCGATTGGGAAATTGCTTTTCTTGACCAATTTAAGCAGCAAACAGGCCAAAAGTGACGATTTCAACAATTCTTCAAACGAAATGTTCAGATACTTCAATGGCCCATTCGAGTGATGAACTAATTGGTAAACATGAGAATAGTGATCTTCTGGTTGTTCAGAAACATGGCTTGCATTCTCAGGAGAATTAACGACCGAACGAATCTGATCCATGCCAGCACGGTACAGCAGACGAAGTGACATTCGAGCAAACTTGGGCAATTGAACCAACAAATCGGTTTGACCACATTCGTAACGATGATATGAATTGGCCGATTCAGTACGACATTGCTCGGAACAGTACACAACACTCGAACAACCAATGCAGGCAATTGGACGAATTGGAGTTGATTCGAGGGAGATATCTCGACAACAGTGATGACAATATTTGAGGACATCAACCTCAGAGTCCAAAAGAGTGATATATGGTTTAGAAACTGCAAGAATATCGCCAAATTCAATATCTTCCTGTGCAACCAAATGACGACCTACAAGAATCGACAAAGAATTAGAACAAAATAAGAAAACAACAAATCTCACCTTTCACCTCATCATACTGCACAGCCACTTTGGCACTAAACGAAGACATTTTCTCGTTTGATTTGAACAGTCCTTCGTTTGTGAGTTTCTCGATTAGGGAAAAATTGTTTGCCTTTAGATTCGATCCATCCTCCTTCTTCTTGTCTTCATCCAAACAGATTCGACCGAATAATTCAATCCAACATTTAGTTTCCTTCTCGTCACTTGTAGGTCGTTGCATAAAGTTCAGAAAATCCTTGGCTTCCGAAGTACGTCCCAGTCGAATGAGACAGTCACATTTACCAAGTTGCAATTTGACGATCGATTTGCATCGATTATAACCAAAAACCAAGGCATCGTCGATGTCCTTCAACGCATTTTCGTATTGACCAACTTGAAAGTAAGCAGCAGAACGATCTCCAAATGCCAATGCCAGTTCGAAGGCAGTCTCTTCCCGTATTTACTCATCACTCCGAAAACAGGTTATGCCGAAAACAGCAGGGGGCAAGTGGCGCGTGCCACTGCGCCATGGGTGGTCCACGTTACGCCGAAAGCCACAGTCACTGTAGCACACTCAAATGTGTGAGTGTTCGACGTTCGACGCGTCGAACATTCACGCACACTAACAAGCTATCAGACATTGTGTAAAATGAACATGGAAACTATTTAAGACTTGTTTGACTATTTATGAGTTTGTATCATGTGTCCTTGATCCAATTGGAATTAATTAACCCTCAAGGTATGACCTGGGTCAAATCTATCATATTTATCCCTGATTTCTGTTACCATCATTCTATTTGTCATAGACTAACTCAGATTATCTTGTTGGATGTATCCTTGATCCAATTGGAACTATTTAACCCCCAAAAAATGATCTGAGTGAAAATTGACCGATATCGATGACCATTGAGGAACTTAGTTACCCAATGGATGAAGATGAGATTTTCGAGGATTATGATGATGTTCTTGACAAACTTGAGGAATTAAGGATCTAAACCGATTTTTTTTCAATCTTCAATCTTGTTTCCTTCAGATCTACTTCAGGATGATGTCAAAGAAGTCAAAAACTCTTTTACTATATCAAAGTCATGCATTGAATCCGATTGTCCAAAAATTAAGTCATCCATTTCATTTTCAATCAATCCACTGCTGTATGAATCCAAATTATTGACTGGATTCATTCATGCATCCATTAGACTTGTTCTATTTTATATCACGACATGACGCATGACATTAATGAAGAAATTAAACTCATTATCAATCAATAGCCTGACTTGAAACAAGTCAGTGAATCTATTGATTTCATTATTGGGTGGAATCTATGGGATTGGGTTGATGGACCAGTGAAGATATTGAGGATTCAAGTTATACTTGGGTGGATCACTGGGATAGTAGATTTGTTGAAAAATCTGAGTTCATCTTTCTTGTTTGGCACATATATAATAGTCTCCTGCAAAAGTAATGAGCCGAGCTAAAGGGGAAAGTGACACATAATAGATGGCGTTAGCGGCTCATTACATTTGCGAACGAGTAATACTTCATGACGAGACAAAAAAAGACAAACTCATTCACTGATTACCTGAAAAAACTGTTTGAAAAATAATGTGGAGAGGTTCATTGCTGAGATGAGGAGTTGGCTTATTGAGATGAAGCTTTCTGTTGCAGCTGAGACACTGGCGAGACAGAATTGCTTGGTACAGAAGTGGAAAGGATGAAAAGTGCAGGAAAAGAAGTGGAACTATCCTCAACGAGGTCCAGGAACGGAGTGATTTGTACAGCTTATAGTTCAGTTGGCAAATATCGTGGTTGTCGTGCATAGTGAAGATTGATTGTTGATCAGGTCACATAGTACTCTCTCCATTGGACTAGTCGAGTTAGGTGGATGCCTTGAAATAAACAAAAACTGACAAAAGCTTCACCACCAGAAAAAGCAAGACATTGAGATCATCCACTGAATATTGTGGATCCTCACCACACATTAGATCAGATTGTGCAAATCGAGTATTCAATTTAATCATTGAGAATCATTATATTCACTTCTGTTTAGTGACACTCGAGTTTGAGTAAACAAGTGAATGCTTCCTTCTTCAGTCATTCAATAGATCAGATTGTGCTCATTGAGTAATCAAATATTCACCATTTATCCGAAAGTCTAATGATGAAATTATTGTAATACGAATTAGAAAGACGGGCTAAGACTAAGTGGTGAAATAAGTATAATCGTTCAGGAATCAAACAGTAAATCAGTACACTAGAATAAAAGTACATATCAGCTTAACAGAAAACTCAATCCTTCATTCCTTCCACCTCTCCCTTCCTTTCGCCTTAAATTATAAAGCCAATGCACGATCAGCAATTTGAATTTCATCTTATTCGTTGAAATAGTGCGATTACACCCATTTGAATTACCTTTCACCTGTCACGAACCTAGTCAGCCAGATCAATCTGATATCAGTCCAGCGTTCCGAAACACAACCAGGTTGAATCATTTATATCTGGATTCACTAGATTCAGATTGATCCGAACGTAACCAGTCTAGTGCAATGGGCCCTAACTGGTTCCACCACATTGAAAAAATCAAACAAAATTGGATCCGAATCCCAAAATCCTCATATACGGGCGCAGCGTAGGTTTCAGGATGACCCAGTCTCAAAACCACTGTAGCCATTAGATTCAACACCCCCGACATATGCAAAAATCACCGTATCCAGACGCCATCTTGGGTTTCAAGGTGATTCAATCAATGAGGAATGATCCATTCACATGTTCACTCAAACTCGAGAATCATTGTATAGTAGTGGACAGTTCTCAATGATTGAATTTGGTTTCGAGTTCATACATACTTCCATTAAACCAGATTTGCAAATTACAATATGATGCATGAGGTCATGACATAAACAAAGGGATCTTTCTCATTCGAAATCTAATTCATGGTTCGAGCTTAGTCAGACTGATCAATAAGACATTCGTAAAAAGCTTTATTTCATAACCATATTCAATCAACATAACCAAGATCAAACAGAGTTAGTTTGATCCGACTTGCACTATATCCGTTCGTTATCTTGGGTTCCAGGGTGCTCCAATCCAAAAACAGATAACACTACAGGTTTCACCACTTTCGGGATAGTCAATGGGATTTGGTCAACAAAAAACTGTCAAGTTCGACAACTCGACGATCGTCGATCGTAAACAACGCACACCGAAAACTGTGTCGAACACTCGCGCTCACACACTCTCTGCAGTGCTCAGTTCGTAATGCATGTGAGTGTGCTGATGAGTCAGTGATGAGTCAGCGCTCACACAAACACATGCTTTTCGGTGTAACGTGGACCCCCTGTGGTGTGGAGAACAAAGGAGCTCTTTGTTAAAGAGGCACCGTCACTTGAGTTTCGGCATAACGTGGACCACCTGTGGTGCGGAGCACAATGAAGTCTTTGTTTAAGTGGCACGCGTCACTTGCCCCCTCTTGTTTTCGGCGTAACCTGTTTTCGGAGTGTTGTATGGTAACCGTGTCTGCTCGGCCACAACACACAAAGCACGCAGCGCAATTTGGAGGGAAAGAGACAAACAAAGGACAGTTGCGTTTTGAGCGCTCAACGCCCAATCGAGGGCTTTTCAACCCCCAAAATAATCAAAATCACCACAAACTCACATAACACCATTTATTAATAACCCCAAACAAATCAAATCAACTAGAAAATCAATTTTCTGAATACATTGATTGAAAAGTGCGCTCTGTTATTTTCGGTGGCATTTTCTTTCACTCGAGTTTTACTAAAACTTTTAGTGCATGCTGCCCCTCGCTATTTATTTGTTGACTTTCTTAGACATACTTTTGCCGTTCACCTCGAAGCTATTGGTAAGTTTAGTTTAAATTATTGATGTAAATGATGTTTTATTAATGTTTTACTAATTTGATTACATAGACCAACAAAATGGATTCGCGTGCTATCAAATCGGCCCGTTTGTTTTGCGGTGTCAACTTGACTCAGCCAGAAATATCCTGTCCCGAATCACACGACTTCCTCAGCGTATTGCCCACCGAAATGTTTCGATCTATTCTGGTCAGAGTGCAAACACTCGAATTGATTCCACTCAGATTGGTGTCCAACAGGTGGAAGGTGGTGATCGAGTCTATTTGTTCGGACAAGAAGTGCGTGGTGGTCATGCATCATTGGGACAAGTACTATCTCTCCGAATTATTAAAACAATTCAATCTCAATGAATTGAGCAAGGATTCTGTCGTTTTTAAATTGAAATATAATCAACACAATGAAATTCACTTGTCTGGCCATTTTTGCACTCTCCTCGCGAAGCTATTTCCCCATGTTAAGCAATTCTACATTCTTGATGACTGTACGTATTCCTCCACTGAATTCAACGCAATGCTCCAACAGTGGTCATCAAGCTTGACTTCACTCTCTGTTTGTTTACACTATTATGAAGATGTCAACGACCTTTGTGCTCAAATCAACCAACTGACCAATCTCAAACAACTTTATTTGGACACACTATCTGTTTCATCCAAACAATTGGCACCAACTTTGGCTCGAATCGAACATCTTTCTGGCTGGGGTTATGAATCTCTTGACAAAATAGCCCCATATTTGGGAGAAAATTTTTCTGGCTTAGGATCCATTTACCGCCATGTGACCATGGAAGAGTTGACCAACTGGTATCACCTAAATGCTCAATCTGTTTTGAACCTTGTGCGTTTTTCCTTATATATGCGTAATCCTGAAATATTTGCATTCATTTGCAAACACTTTTCATCACTGCAAATGTTACGCATAGATGTGTTCAATTTCATGGTAAGGTTTTGTTGTTTCTGTATGTGCTTTAGTGAATTAATTGTTCATTCACAGCTCACTCCAATGATCCGACAATTGGCCCAATTGACTCTTTTGACTGAGTTACGAATTGATTACAATCTGATTGACTTGGCCTCATTTGACGACTCCAGTCTGCGGCCACTACGCAACATTCGAATCTTAACTTTGGTGGATTTTGCTTTTGTTGAAGGTCATGATGAAGAGTATTTTGAGGCGTTAGGATTCTTTTTGCCAAAAAATGTTCATATCAGCTTAATCCGATTTCTCTCCACCATTTTTCCCAATGTCGAACAATTGACCATCAAATCCACTTACCTTCCACAGTTTGGAAATCTACTTGAACCACACCTGAACCTTTTTTCCAATTTACGTTCGCACGATTTTGGCTTGAGCGAACCAACTATTCGTTTGATGGACAATGGCGACCAGTAGGACATGACAGTCTCCATCATTTCATCAATCAGTCATTTGAATGTGTACACAAATCTAATTGTTCATTACCTATCTTTGTATAAGGAGAAATAAATCTGTTCTATTGTGAGCCTAACGAGTGCATCATTCGTAATTGTAATTGGTCGATGAGTAGATGGTAATTGCCATTATGTTTACTTTACTTTGAACTTTCTCTTTAAAATACCAAATGTACTCCTGAATATATCGTTTTCGTTGTTGAATTACCTTCATGTTACTATCAATGTTACTAAGCAAAGAAACTCGTACGAAAATAGGACATTAATGTCTTTATTGGGAGATTAAATCAAAAGTGTATTTATAATAAAGAAATATATTATCATAATAAATGGTTGTCGAGAAAAGAGAGAATCAAAAATATTATGCAGATTAAATGAAATAAAGATAAAATAGAATTAGTAATCCTTGTAGTATTTAAGTTTGAGCTGCTTCAACTGTTCCATTCGAGCCAAATATCGTTGATACAACTCACTGTCCTGTTGCTCAAAGACTTTCATCATATTCGTCATCGGATTGACCACTTGTCCGAATGCTGTTTTCTTTACTAAATCGAATGCATCCAAAAGTGACAAACTTTCCTCTCCAAAAGTGCGTCCATAGATCGAGAGATATTGTTCGAGGCAGGCCCAAGCCTTGTCCATTTGACCGTTGGACAGATAGCAATCCGCAAGAGTGGTGTGAAAAATGCAAAGTATCCCTGAGTCACGATTAAGCAGGGTTTCAAGTTGTTCAACGATCTCCTTCAGTTTCCGAACTCGCTTCTCTCCGGATCGGTGTAATTGAAAAAAAGAGCTCCGTAATTGGTCAACCAAATGACAGCGTCGTATCATCTCAGCATTGTTCATAGTAAATCGGCAGTTGGTGCAACGGAACACTTCTGACTTGGATCGATGCTCAGAGGCGAGTTCCATCAAGTGACCACAATCACTACAGCCCAAGCCTAAGTAGTTGCTAAGTCCAAATGGTGTATTGCGAGCATAATAAGTGCATCGGGCACAAGAACATGTGAAGAGATAACGGTCCTTAAAAAGCATTTCAGGAGAAGTATTCTTAAGATAACCTTTTTCCAAATAAGGAATAGTAATTTCGGTTCCAGCGGAAATTGGTTGAGCTGCTTGAAGACAAACAGATTGGTTGTTTGGTGATTCGAGCCGGGCATTGGCATTAGCCCCACAGGAGTGATTCAGGGTTGAAGCGTACAGAGGGTAGAGATCAAACAAAATTTGTGATGGTCGCAATTCTTCGACTTCTTTCTTTTTGTTCAAAGGAGAATAGAGGAAAGTGTTGAAACGCAACTGATGAAGATGACGCAACAAAATACCACCAACCAACTTATCGTCTTCTTTGGGTTTCATCAGGAAATTACCATTCTTGACCAATTGAAGCAACAAACAAGTCAAAATCGAAGATTTCAACATTTCTTCGTACAAAATTTTCAGATTCTTCAAGCGTCCATCCGAGTGATGAACTAATTGGTAAACATGAGAATAGTGGTCATCTGGTTGTTCAGAAAAGTGGCTTGCATTCTCAGGAGTAGAATCAACGACCGAACGAATCTGATCAATGCCAGCACGGTACAGCAGACGAAGTGACATTCGAGCAAATTTGGGCAATTGAACCAACAAATCGGTTTGTCCACATTCGTAACGATGATATGAATTGACCGATTCAGTACGACATTCTTCGGAACAGTACACAACACTCGAACAACCAATGCAGGCAATTGGACGAATTGGAGTTTATTCGAGAGAGATATCACTACAACAGTGATCACAATGTTTGAGGACATCTTTCTTCGAGTCCAAAAGAGTGACATATGGTTGGGAAACGGCAAGAATATCGCCAAATTGAATATCTTCCTGAGCAACCAAATGACGGCCTATCGAAAAACAGAATTAAGCCAACGGAACAAAATCCAAACAAATCTCACCTTTCACCTCATCATACTGCACAGCCACTTTGGCACTAAACGAAGACATTTTCTCGTTTAATTTGAACAGTCCTTCGTTTGTGAGTTTCTCGATTAGGGAAAAATTGTTTGCCTTTAGATTCGATCCATCCTCCTTCTTCTTGTCTTCATCCAAACAGATTCGACCGAAAAGTTCACTCCAATGTTTAGTGTCATCCTCGTCATTGGTTGGTTTCTGTATAAAGCTGAGAAATTCTTTGGCTTCCGAAGTCCGTTTCAGGCGAATAAGACAATCACATTTACGAAGTTGTAATTTGGTGACAGATTCGAATTGACCATAACCAAGATCCAGCCCAGCATTAATATCATTCAACGCATTGTCATATTGACCAATTTCAAAGTATGCAGCAGTCTCCATATGCAAATGCCAGTTCGGAGGCAGTCTCTTCCACGTTTTGTGGAGCAAAGCAAATGGCTCTATTGTAGAGTTGAATGGCGCTTTCGAATTTGTGCTCCTGAAATTGATCATTTCCCTTCTCTCGGAATTTCCCAGCAGTAATAGAGCACTTCAAACCGTTTCGATTGAATGAAAAATTCATAAAAAACAAACCAACCCAAACTTGAACTTCTCTATCAGCAAGACAAAATTGCACACGGTCCGCATTGGTGGTCAAGGCAGAGAATTGTGACTTAAAGCGTTTTGTTGTGAGTGAAGAAGCGAGTTTCGGTAGAGTTTCATCAATCCAAGCGTTCGCCATTTTGGGTTCAGGATAGGACGGTGGAGAGAGGACAGAATGAGCACAACCAACCGAAGGCAAAACGAAACCTTTTGTGTCTGCTCGGCCACAACACACAAAGCACGCAGTGCAATTTGGTGGGAAAGAGACAAACAATGAACAGTGGCGTTTTGAGTGCTCAAAGCCCAATAGTGGGCTTCTCAGCCCCCTAAAATAATTAAAATCACCACAAAACTCATATAACAATGTTTATTAAAAACCAATTTAAGTGCACTGCCACACCTGATAATAAATTTTCTGAATACATTGATTGAGAAGTGCATTGTGCCGCTTTCGGTGGCACATTTTCTTTCACACGAGTTTTGGTGCATGCTGCCTTGCGCTATTTATTTATTGACTTCTCTTAACCAAACTTTTTGAGTTTCAACTCGAATGTAAGTTTTGATTATATCTTTTGGCGTGAATGATGTTAATTAATTAACCAATTTACAGACCAGCAACATGGACTCTCGTGCTATCAAGTCGGTGCTATCTTTGCAGTGCCAACTTGACTCAACCCCAAATGTCCTATCCCGAATCACAAGACTTCCTCAGCACATTGTCCACCGAAATGTTTCGAGCTATTTTGGACAGAGTGCAAATACTCTAACCTCATGTGAACCTTTTTTGCCAATTTGCGTTCGTACAATTTCACCTTTGAGAATAGAATTTTCACGAAATGAAACCCTTGACGGACTAAGATGACAAATAGTTCAAGAACATGATCACCTTCAGGATATATCACAGAGTTTGTCCTTGATTAATTACATACGAATATATTTTCAATTACTGCTCTTTGTAATATAATGAATAAATCTTTTTTTGTATGAACATGAATTTGATTTATTTTTGGTATAATACCAATTATGAAATAAATTTAATTCCTTGTGATTTGTTTGATTGATTTAAATTCAAATTTGAGAATGAGAATAAAACTTGCCTATTGAGTCAGTAGATTTTGTTGGTTCTTATTGTGAGATTGAAACATTTCCTTGTTAAACATTCGAATCAGTTGAGATTCGATTTTTCTCCATATTTGTCCCCAAAATGACCACAAACTCATATACTCAACTTGGTATTAACAAGTTTATTAACTAACAAAAAAACAAATCAATGTTAAATGAACATTATAAATGCAAAGCAAATGTAGATTATGATTGCCTTTATTGGGAGACACTATATCTCAGATACAATCAAAAGTATATAATAATTAATTTAATAATGAAATCTTATCGAGAAAAGAGAGAATCAAAAAGATTATACAGATAATAATGTTAGTACAATTAATAATCTGGGTAGTATTTACGTTTCAGCTGATTGTACTGCTCCAATCGAGCCAAATACGACTCTTTGAATATTTCCATTAAATCTACGAACATAGGTCTGATCTTTTCAAGTGGCTGAAGGTGCAGTCGTCGAATCATATCGAACCCCTCTATGAGTTGTACACTTTCAGCTCCAAAATGATGTTCAATGACTAAGAGAAATCTTTCGTGGCAGTACCACCACAAATCCAATTCACCCATATCTAGATAGGAGAATGCGAGCAGTTGTATACACAAAACTGTTGACCAATCACGATAAAGCGATATTTCAATTTCTTTGATGATTGGAGCGAGCTCTGACCAAAAGGAATCGTCGTTGATTGATTGAGGGAATGATTGTCCAAAACGATGTTGAAATTGAGCCAAAATGTTTAGCAATTCTTCAGCACGAACATATCGTTGTTTCACCTCGGAATTTGTCAGCTCCAGTGGACAGTTGGTGCATTGAAACACTTCTGAAATAGAGCTATGTTCTGAGAAACGTTCAATCAAATTTGCGCATTAATAAATTTATTGGTTTAGAGGTAAATTTTGTGTTTCTATTTATAATAACAAACTAATGTTTCTTCCTAGCTCACCACCGGCATTATTGGACACTTGACTCGTCTCACCCATTTGAGTGATTTACAAATCAATTGCCTCTATATTGACTTGGCCTCTCTTGATGTCACCAATCTGAAACCACTCAGCAACATTCGAATGTTAACTTTGGGAGATTTATTTATTAACGATGGTGATGATGGCGAAGATGGTGAAAAAAATTTCGATTTTGATTTACCAGAAAATGCTTTCCCACTTTGCCGACTTCTATCCATTATTTTCCAAATGTGGAAACATTTATCATCGAAAATATTAAAGATCTACAGTTTGGAAATGTACTCAAACCTCATGTGAAACTTTTCGTCAATTTGCGTTCGCACAATTTCGGGTCGAAATGATCCTGTTGATCCTTTGATCACTTTGACGGAGTAAGATGACCATTTAGTGCAAAAACATGAGCACCTCCAGAATATATCACCATCGAGTCATTGATTAATTACACTAATATAATTACTGATCTTTGTATAATGAATAAATCTATTTAGTATGAACTTGAATTTGATTCTTTTTTGGCATAATACAAATGAACCGCGTGTAAGTAGAAATAAATTCAACAAGTCAAATGGAAAATGTCACACAAATCACTACTTCAAATGGCCAGTAACCCATTCCATCAAATGTACTTTTTTAAAATCTGTATAATCTATCTGTAAATACTGTATACAAACTTTTCAGTTGCCACAAACTCGACCCTTTCAAGCGAGTGTCAACTTTGTCTCGAAACAGCCGAGTGCACTTTACTTCGATTTGTTTGCTGTGACCCACTGAGCTTCTGTCGCGACTGTGTCAATCGGATCGACGATTGTCCAAAGTGTACAAAGAAATTCAAGTCAAAGACGATGCAAGTCATGGTGTATTGCTATCAAATCTGCATTGAATTGTGAATGAAAAGACAAGAAACAGCTCTTCACTTCCAATAAATAATGTTCAAATCAGTGATTTGAAAGCACTTACAATCAAGTCAATTAGTCAAAATTAGCAAAATATATTTAATAATCAACATTAAATTGTCACAACACTCATTCCTCAATGTTCTCTCCCTCGAGTTGTTTGACATATCGAGCCAACTCCATCGAGTAGATGGTCACAGTTTGCAGGAAATCGTTCTTCTCTCGTCCATCACCACGACCGCCCAACAGATGATCGATCCATTGCTTGAAGTTGAACACAAAGTAGAGTCCGAGTCGGTCATGCATGCGTTCCTCTCGTTCTTCGGGCGTCAAGTCGAGCCATTTGATGAGATGCTCCACGGCAATCTCCAACAAATCAATGTCCAGACCGGGTTGCTTTGAGGGCGATTCCTCTTGATCTAGGTGAGATTAATTTTGGATTATTACGTATAATAAAAAGAAAGTCACATAATCAACTCACCAGCTTTTGAGTACTCGAGAATGAAATGCTTCACCAGTCGGTCAAACTTGTCCAAATCGAGTGGGCCAACAGTTGCGAGCCATTGCTCGAATGACGCCAAATGTTGTTCGAGTGTTTGGACCTTGTCGTTGCAGGCTAAATTCGAGGCGGGCTCCCAGTTCAATTCGGTCCACACCTTTCGCCCGGTGTCTGCCCATTTCACCTATTTGGGAAAGAAAGTGATGTAAAGAGTGTCCACAAGAGTCCTCACTTACCAAATACTTCGAGTTACCATCTCGATCGAGCACTGACCAGACCAAATGCTGAACTGGCCATTCCTTTTGATTGCCACTCGACTGAACCAGTGGACGAGTCGATACAATCGGTTCATCATCAACACCAAAACCATCACCACCAGCACTCACTTTGTCGGCCATATTTGACGGATAAGATAACGTAAAAGATAATGTCGAGAGACCGTAACCGAACAAAAAAGTAGCAAAACAAAGCCGTGCGAGAAAGAGAAATAGGAACAAATCCAAAGCCAAAACAAAACAAAGGTGCAGTTACATTTGTATCGTTTTCCGATCGCTAGATGGCGGCACAGTCTAAATTTTATTTAAAAATACATTTTAAATTTTATTTTAATTACGTCAAATTAAATAAGTGTTTTAATGTAAGAATTGAAATACATTTTTATTTTAATGATAACAATAAAAATGGCAGAATTTTCAGAATCGTCAAAGAATAATGACGATTATGTTAAATGTTGATTCCACCGAGCATGTTGTAATTCTGTGGAATGCGAAAGAGCTCACGTTTGATGTTCACATTGAACTGGTTGGTTGAGCGAAACTGCTGGACGGTCACATTCGGATTGGGCACGGACAGGCCATTGAAGTTGGTGAATTTGATCTTCGACACTGCATAGGAGCTTTGCTTGGGAATGAAGAATTCTATAGAAATGAGTTGATTATTAGTAAATGTTATGAAAAAATGACAATCAATGCATAACTCACCGACTTTAATTGGATAACCCACATGATGGGGAAAAGCGTGATGTCCCACAACGGCTCGACACTTGTCGAACGATTCGTCGGCAGTGAGACCGAGCAGCTCGAGCACCGGCATGAGATGGCCTCGCACCGTGAGTGGATAGTTGTCCTTGAACAGCCACAGTTTGACCGTCTGTTCGGTGTAGCCGCCTTTGTACTTCTTCTCAAGGCCAATGTCCGCAATCAGTGGCATATGATCGTGCTTGGTCGGGACAGTCGCATTCGTGTAGTACTCCGAAAGGGTCAGTCCGTGTGGATTGCAAAGTTGGCCATAGTCGAGCTGTAAGTTGAGGACATTAGACTACAATCAAATCAAACCAATCCAAACCGACTTACATTAGCCAGAGTAATTTTCCTTTCCAAATGGTCGATACGGGACAAAGTGCTCTCAACCAGCTGCTGGGCCTCATACACGGCACAGAGTCGATTCGGCTGTTTGATGTACTTTGGCTTTACATTATCGATCTTGGCCATACCGAGCAAGTTCCACTTTTTCTCAAATTTGAGATGTTGCACATTGTAGAGAGTGCTCCGTAGAGGCGTATTGATCAATTGGACCAGTTTGTCCCGATCGGGCATTTGAATTTGCTCTTCGGTGAGCGGCTCAGAGGTGCTTGTGGCCACAAGGGTACGGGTTCGTCTAGTGTGGTCTAGTATGACCATACTCGCTTGGCTTTCTCCTACTAGATGATCATGCATTAGGTTATAGGTCAATTAGGTTATAGATCATTTCAGCGTCTAGTACTTACCATCATTAGCGTCCCAATTGGGCGGCTTGACCACGAAAATGTACGACCTCTCAAGTTTGCCATGAGTTTCACTGTTGATACGAAACCTCTCGACACAGACTTTGTGACGTAACTTGTACACTCGATACTTGGTGTACGGATAGAGGGGCAGTGGCACATTGAGCACTGGGCCATCACCTAAACGGATAAAGGTGTGATCTATCTCAAAGTAGAAATCGTTGTTGTGCTGGGCGAACTGCTCGAAAATACAATTGATCGTGTAGGCATAGTTCGCACAGCGCTGATACTGCCAGTACAGATAGGTCGACTGCAGTAGGGGCAGGTCCATGGTGGCGGTCACATTCTCCAGAACTGTAATAGAATAACAAAAAGTTGGTTGTTAAGAAGGTTGTTCGATTCGATTTACACTACGCCACGTGACTTACCAGTGAAGCCATGAGAATCTTTGTCCTCGATCTGTGCCCCATAAGCCATCAGTTCACAGGCCGCATCACGGTGGAACAGTTCCACGGCCAACTGCAACAGTGTTCGGCCATGAAAGTCGCGATGACTCAGTACAGCCTGGAGATTGTCTTCATCCTCTTCAGCCATTTTGCGCAGCTGGACAGTCAAATAGTCGCAATGATTGTGCCAAACATAGTACATCAGTGGATGCTCACTGTAGACGTCTACTTCTTGTCGAGGCTCAGACGTCAGACGAGCGCGTCTAGTCCGTGGCATGACGAGAGACGAGAGGGCCCAACTTGAGGTCACTTGAGGGGAGTGCAAGACAGACTCGAGAGAACAGTTGAGCCACACGAGAACAACCAACCAGTTCAAACAGCAACTAACACAATCACAAGTTGATTAGTGGTTTCAACGTAGCAATAGATAGATATTCGAATCGAAAATCAACATAATCAATTTCACTTTCACAAGTTCACTTTGAATGTTATGTTCAGTTCAGGCCAAATGTTTACTAAATCGAATCTCGTACGAAACGCAAATTGGTAAACAAATGCAAATGGGTTGCGAGGAAATTTCCAAAATTTCCAATAGCATAGCGTCCATCGGAGCAAAGTGGCAGATCCTAAATTTCTAATAGCATAGCGTCCATTGGAGCAAAGTGGCAGATCCTAAATTTCTAATAGCATAGCGTCCATTGGAGCAAAGTGGCAGATCCTAAATTTCCAATAGCATAGCGTCCATTGGAGCAAAGTGGCAGATCCTAAATTTCCAATAGCATAGCGTCCATTGGAGCAAAGTGGCAGATCCTAAATTTCCAATAGCATAACGGCCATCGGAGCAAATTTTGCTCAGCCATTTCCAAACTTTGACGAAGCACCCACACAATTCGACAGTAAATTGCTGCACATGAGAAAGAATGATTGACAGAACACGGACAAAGTGATGGACATCTGAAATTTCTGGAAAATCGATCATCGGAGGCATCTTGACCAATTGCATACCAAAAATTAACCAAAGAAAATATTTGAATGCTGTTGAGTGGCACAAGATTAAAAGTTAGTTTTAGCGATAATTACAAAACTCTACAAATCAACTACTTCCATATTAAGCTTTATTTAATACACCAAGAAAGCACCTACTCATAATGAGATCTATCAAAGAAGGTGCATTCGACACCAGGAAATTGTCGTCGAATGTGACGTTTGAGCATTTGAATGCAAATTTTAAGCCAAATCTTGACCATCAACTTGACCACACGGTACGAACTCTCCCGGCCATGGAACATACTAGTTACGAAGCAATAGCCCAAACGGACTGATTCCAGATTGGGAAACATTTTGAGGCTCAGTTGAAGTGACTTGAAGAATGAAAACCAATCAATGGACCTGTCAGCCGTGAATTTGATCTTCAAGTTGGTGACGGACGGCAGTTGAGGAAGATTGTCGGGAACTTGAACAAGTTGGAGGTCAATGCCATCTATGACAATAAAGTGCATTTTGAGATTGCGGACATGGTTCAAGCACTGCATGCCTGTGATGAGTTGCATGAAGCTGGTTCGGTTTGATAAATATCCAAGGTGGACTGTGACAAGGCTGGGAAAGCGTGCCCATTGGTCGCCAGTGAAATGATTGTGTTCCTCAAGCTTGAGCATGGTAAACTTGGACAAAAGTTGACGTTCTTTGAACAGATTATTTCTTTCTAGAAGCCAAATGAGAGAGGGCAGTTCGATCTGCGTGAGATTTTGATTCGGAGCAGCGTACCGCACAAGCGAATGTCGTAAAGTGAGGATATCATGTTGCTGGGCATGCCCAATGCAGCAGTAGAGATACTCCAACTGGGACAAAATAGGCAGTTCGATCAAGTCCCACATTGGGGGACATTGCCACGATTTGCCACAGTCGATCGATAGTCGTCTCAGTGTGGTGATGTCGTTTAGTGAGTGGAGAAGTTTCTTGATTTGTACCAGTTGCTTTTCGCCATTAGCCCAAATGAGTTCATGGCCTATTGGTGAATAGTAAGGATAGCACTTGAGCTTTAGGTTGACCAACTGATGGGACCATTGGCTGATGAGGTAGGTGATGTCGGCGAAGGAAAAAGATTGATAATCAGGAAACAGTGAGGGATTGATAGGGCCATCGATGATAATCTCGAGCGAAGTTATGCTCGGCAGGAGGTGACCAAGTCGATCCGAGGTTTGCGAGTCGATGGTGGTCACTTTGAGTAAGTTGAACTGGTCCTGAGTATCGCCACCTTGAGTTTGGCCATCACTGACATATCGTACCGACTTGTCCCCACTCTGCACTGTAATGTCACGTTTGGTTCGGCAAACTTTGGTGACATAGCCAGACCACCACGAAGCGAGTCCATTGAGGCGGACCAAGTCGTGCACAGGAATTCGGTCAAACAGGTCGAGCATGCTCCAGTAGTCCAACCGGGAAAAGGTGACTACATCACAGTCAGTCTTGGGAGTCTTGGCCCACTTGAGACACGAAAAGATGGTCATACTCGAACACACGAACAAATTGACACAGTCTCGAGCACTAAAAGTTGCAATATGACGCTCAACTATGAGCTTCTTGTACTGTACATCTCACTAAAGAGAACATTTGATTCGAATCTATGAAAATAAGCAAAGTCGATTTTAATTTGTTGCGAAATTAATTTGTTGTAAAATATTGGAACTCTATCTATGTGCCATACTACACACGTGCAGGACTTCGATCTCTATTTGAATTGTTTCTCGAAGCTTTTGACCCTTCTTTTAAAATACTCCGAGGAACATAAAAATGTTGATTAAAAGATTTTATTTAAAGTTCAAACATTTAATAATTATTATAATAAAAGCAATCGAAATCATCTACCATGGTATGTTCACTTCATCTTGTCGTTCTCTTCTCACTTCTATTCGTTGTCTTTCTTTGTGTCTTTTAGTTTTTTTGTCGTTTCACTTGTTGTTCCTCTTCTTCGCCCGCAACAATGATGCGATCCACTTTCCTGTGGTTTGTTTCTTCTTTGCCAACGACAGTTTGACAGAAACATTCGATGGGGTTGAAACAATTCCCGTGGAAGGAGATGATCCAATCTCGGAGGAATTCTTTTTTGGGATTGATCCTTTGCTTTCATTGGCCAGTGGAGAACCAGACTTGGCTACTTTCTTTTTGTTCTTCCTGATAATTGGCGAACCAGTTGGTGATGATCCTCGACTGTTGTCCACTGAAGAATCGGGTCGGATTGAAGATCTACTTGGACTATTCTTTTTGTCGTGGCACCGAACGCCTCACCAAGCACTCGAATCTTCTCTTGCTGGTCACGTAGCTTTTGGCATATTTTCTATGGAGACAACAAAGTTAGGATTGGAGATTGAAGGAGACGTGAATAGAACTTACGTTTGACATACTCGACACAACGGTAAAGATGAAAAGCAGTACAAGACAACGATTGATGAAGAGGAAGAAATGCATTTGGGTGGAGATTAGAAGAAATGACAGAGCAAATGACAAATTGAGTAGAACTTAAGAAACTAAATATAAAATCAAACAAAATGCTCATAACTAGAACTTTCTATTTAGTAATTGTAATCGATTTAAAAATGAACAACGCCGGAAATTTTCAATTCTCTTCTGTAATCTCAACTTTGTTCAAGACTTGGACATTATTATCTATTTGCCCACTTATACACTCTACACAATAAAAGGTTTTTGATTTAAACCGTTTCCTTCAACTTAAAGCAGATTCCTTTAAAATACCCTGAAGATTAAAATTATAGAATTATTCTGATTTAAAGATTTTATTTGAAGTTTAATTAAGCATTTAATAAAATAAATCGAAAACATCTTTCCAACATTATCTTGTCCAATCTCTCACTTCTTTTCGTTGTCCTTCTTTGGGTCTTTTGGTTTCTTCTTGTCGTTTCTCTTCTTCTTCGCCCACAAAAATGACATGATCCACTTTCCTGTGGTTTGTTTCTTCTTTGCCAGCGAAAGTTTGGCTGAAGCTTTCGAATTGACATTTGAAGGGATTGAAACAGTTGCTGGGGAAGGAGTTGATTCGATCTTGGAGGATTTCTTCTTCTGGATTGATGATCCTTTGGAATTGCTTTCATTGGTCAGCGGTGAACCAGACTCGGCTCTAATGGTCAATGTTGAAGGCTTTATAGTAGATCCTTTTGGAGTACTGCTCTTGGGTATGGAGGATGGACACTTGGATACTTTCTTTTTGTTTTTCTTGATAATTGGCGAACCAGTTGGTGATGATTCTGCTCGACTGTTGTCCACCGAAGAATCGATTGGTCGGATTGAAGATCGATTTGGACTTTTCTTCTTCCTCTTCTTGACTTTGGTACACTTTCCTTTCCATTCCCTCGTTCCCTTCTTCTTCTTCTTGTACCAGTTCTGATAGAGTAACACTAGGCAAATTCCACTCAAAGTGAGTAAAACTGCCACAGCGACAATTCTCCAGGTGTGGGTGGCCCACAGACCAGGAACATCGGTTGTTGTTGTCCACTCTGGACCAGAGTCTGGTTGCTCTTCTTGGGTGGAAGTAGATTCTTGAGTTGCTTCACACCGGATAAAGTCACGAATCGGTACTGTCCAATTTGGGCTCGGTGCTTCAAAGGTAGGGGAGGTGGGCGCTTGACGTATTTCGACAACGCCACTCGTGTAGATGAACAACAAAATGTTGTATGGTTCGCCCAAGTGTGATGCAGCCAGAACTGTGTCATCGCTCAAAAAATAAGCAATATTCAAACAATCAACATTCGCACCATCACAATAATAGCGATTGTTAACTTTTGATTTCACAAATAGTATCGGATTTGTCGAAGGGTAGGAATTGGAACACGAACGTGACACCATAAAAGCTATAATTTGGGTAAAGGAAATTGATGATTGTTACATTTGAATGAACCAACTTACCATCTATGTTGTCCTTCACAGTTTTCGAATTGCAGAGTTCGAAGTGAGCCACAGTCGACTTTGTCACAGACTGACCAATCTTGAGCGATGGTCTACAATTACCTGAGTGTAGACTTTTTAGCCAATTTCCTTTCTCTGTTTTAAACAAACTAGAGAGGACTGCTTTACGTGAATTCTGTGCTAACTGCAGTGCGTACAACTTGTTCTTGTTTTCGCTTAAATCCACATGTGGCCACTCTTCGAACACGTGACTAGTAGGCTCGCCACTAATGTTGAGGTAGTAGTAACCTTCAGTGCTGTCTTTACGAAGGGTAGAGTTTAGTTTGAGCTTGAACAGATAACCAGAAGTGGTGAAGATGAGCAAAGTCTTGCCACCGTCCGCCTCACCAAGCACTCGAATCTTCTCATACTTTGTACGTAGCAATTGGCATATTTCCTATGGAGACAACAAAGTTAGGATTGGAGATTGAAGGTGACGAGAATAGAACTTACGTGCGACATACTCGACACAACGGTCAAGGTGAAAAGCAGTACAAGACAACGATTGACGAGAGAGAAGAAATGCATTTGGGTGGAGAGTGGGGAGAAGTGACTGAGCAAATGACGAATTGAGTAGAACACAGAACACTAAATAAAGTCAAACAAACTGTTCATAATTTTCGATTTTATTTTAAAGTTTAAAATTCTTTTTAATAACAAAATTAATATTAATCGAAACATCTTTCAACTTGTCCAATCTCACTTCTTTTCGTTGTCCTTCTTTGTGTCTTCTTTTGGTTTGTTCTTGTGGCCTCTCTTCTTTTTTCTTCTTCTTCCACAACAAACCCGCAATCCACTTTCCAATTGTTTGTTTCTTTTTGGCCAATGTTCGTTTTGCTTTGACCTGCTTCGGTGGTGGACTGGTTCGAGTGGTGTCATCAACATCTGAGACGAGTGGTGGTGGTGATTTCTTTGGAGGGAGATTGTCTTTATCTTCTTTAGCTTCTGAGGAAACTTTGGCTGGTGCATTTGATTGACATTTGACATTTGATGACCCTTTGAGAGTGCTGCTCCGCTTGGTCTTTGATAAATTTGACACAATTAAGGATCCTCTGGGACTTTGAGGCTTTGCAGCTGACGTCAGTTTTTCTGAAGCTTTTGAATTGACATTCAAAAGTGGACTTTCGTTTGAACCAAGGGCAGGGGAAGGAGTTGATTCGAGGTTGGAGGAGGGTGATGGCTTCTTCAGGATTGTGGATTTTTTTAGAGGGCTTCCTTTGGCAGTTGGATACACGAGTCCAGTTGATGATTGTCTAGGATTATCTGCGAAAATGGAAGAACTAGTTCTCGTAGTTGGTGATCTACTTGGAGTTTGGTCGCCCTTTGAAGATCTGAGAATTGAGGATTGATTTGATGCTGCTTTCTTCTTCTTATTCTTCTTCTTTTTCCGAATTCTCTTTTTATTCTTCTTTTTCTTTCTCTTCTTTGTCCTTGGCGAGATAGTTGAGATTCTCTCACGAAGACAGAGAAACAGAATTCCGATTACAAAAAGTATTGCCATAATCAATAAGCAGACAATGCGCAGAGTGTTGTTCGGTGGAACAGTTGACCTTGGAAGAGTTACATTGCCACCGCATTGAATAAAGTCACTAATCGTAATTGTCCAATCTGGTTCGGGTGCTTTGTCTTGATTGCTTGGAAAGGTGTCGACTTGACGAATTTCGACCTGTCCACTCGAGTAGATGAACAGCAAAATGTTGTAAGGTGCAGTCAAATAGGATGCGGACAGGACAGTGTCATTGTTGTTGGGAGTAAAACGATAACTCGAATCAACCGAAATTGAGTAATCGCGCCCAGTTCGGACAAAGGTGATTGGACCGTTCTCCTCACTGAAATCTGTGCACTTACGTGACACCATAAAAGCTATCATTCCAAAAGTACAAAAAGAAAAATGATGTAAAAATATACAATACAAAGTCTAACTAACTTACCATACTCGTTCTCATTGATTGTTTTGCCATTGCAGCTTTCGAATTCGTCCTCTTGAATCTCATTCAATGGTTGACCCATCTCCAACCATGGCATACACTTTTCTCTGGGCAGATTGTCGTACCATGACCCGTGGATGGTGTTGAACATACTACGCAGGATTGTACTGTTCAGACCAATACTCGAATTCTGCACAAACTCCAGTGCGTACAACTTGTTCCTGTTTTCGCTTAAATTCAATTTCGCGTTTGGCCACTCTTTGGACACGTGACTAGTGGGCTCTTGACTGATGTTGAGGTAGTAGTGTCCTTGAGAGCTCTGCCTGCGAATGGTCGAGTTTAGATTGAGCTTGAACAGATGACCAGAAGTGGTCATGATGATCAGAGTCTGGCCACCGTAAGCCTCACCAAACACTCGAATCTTCTCTTGCTGGTTACGTAGCTTTGAGCATATTTCCTATGGAAACAAAAAAGGAATTAACATTTGTGAAACGAGCTGACGAATACGAACTTACGTTTGGCAAACTCGACGCAACGGTCAAGGTGAGAAGTAGAACAATACAACGATTGGCGAGAAAGAGAAAATTCATTTGGGTGGCGTGTGGAGAAGTAACAGAGCAAATGACAAATTGAGTAGAACACAGAACACTAAATATAAAGCCAAACTGAATGTTCAAAACTAGAACTTTCGATTTAGTGTTTGGTTTGTTGATTGATTAATATCTATGTAATTAACATTATATTTCAGTGGTAAATGGCTACTTTGAAATCGTCCGTAAATCATGAGTTTTATAAATACAATTTGGATTTGATTATTTTACAATGTTCCACAAAATAATAACACAAAAAGTAACGTAGTTTGTGAGTGAATTTGACTGATTTGTATCGAATTCGAAATTTGACTTTATCCTCTCTATACAACAACCAAACCTTCTCATCTCAACTTCATTTATTTCTGTGTCTCTTTATTTGTGTGACCACTCTACCCCCGCAAGTATCTTCAAGCACCACTCGATGCATCCACGACCCGAATGGTTCAATCTGTTGAAGTGTGCAGTGCTCAAGCTCATTGTCTGCATTGGTGTGATGACATTTACCTACTCTGGCTACCTCTTCCCCATCCTTCTGCTTCAGCTCCAAGGCGGCCTTCCCTTCCATCTAATGGTACGTGCACCCGTGTTTGTATATCTATACCTGTAGAATGATCTAATGTTTGATTTGCTATTTTAGATTGTTCTGATGTTTTGGCTTGTTGTTGTATTTGTGGGATGGGTTACCTGTTTGCTGTTTCTCTTAGCCCTGCAATTAGTATTGGTCAAAATGGAATGCAAAATTAGCTGTGGCATCTTTGCTTTGGTCAACATTATGCCCTCCTATTGGACCATTAAGGTGGCCGTCCTTTCAGGCCCAATTGGAATGGGACAATTCTGGGACATTGTGGGACAGTGCTACATATGGCTTTTAGCGCTACTCACTGGACTACTCCCAATTGCAATGCTGCTCTACTCGCTGGCACTAGTTTGGTTTGCCTATGAAGCACAGTCTTCTGGTGGAACCGCTGATGGACAGCCGATTGTGGTGGTCATTCCTGACGAGAGTACTCCTGGCGCTACTCCTGGCACCCAAGCCACTCTAGGTTCCGCAGCTGCTCCTGGATCCACGGCTGCTTCTAGTGTTACTTGAGCAAATATCATCACCACTACCGTACCAAGCAAATGAGCACCCTGTACCTTATCTACCCAAAAAGATGTACAAACAATCCCTCAAGCAGTAATCTCAAGAATCCAAGAACGTTTTGAACAACTCTATCATTAATTTATTATCATTTTCATGCATCAAACAAATAAACTAACACTTACTTTTACCTACGACCTACTTTGTGTGCTTCATATTTCACATTGCAAATCTTAACCAACACTTAACTTCCACCCTACAAATTCTTCTTCCCCTCTGTATAAGTAATCTTCTACTGACGTCTACTGTACAACTCTTATCTCTGCTTCTGTACTTCCACATTGCAAATCTTAACCAACACTTAACTTCCCCGTATCTTCTTCTAGTACTAATACTAACGTCTACTCAGTAGACTCTACTGTACAAATCTTATTTCTTTTTCCACAGTTCTAATCTTGACCAACACTTAACTGTTAAGACTTAACTTGCCAAACCTTCTCTAATCACATTTGTGAAGGATCGGAAGTACAAATTAGTAAATTATATTTTTAATATTTTTTTTGAAGTATATCCAAGAAACTATTTTTATATATTTAAAATTCAAATATTTTGTTTAAAAAATATAAATAAATTGATTAATTTGACCATTTATACAGCTTACAACGAGCAAAATCAACTTGATTATTTATAAAAAACCTAGAAAACTCAGACTAACAAACAGTACGACAATTCCAGAACACAACAATTTTGCTCAAAATTACTCAAAATAAAATTTACTCACGAATTGTTTGGTGATGTACTGAAGATGGTCATGTCCTTGTACTAGTTGTCATCTTAGTCCACCAACCGATCGATCGGATCAGTCAGCAATCCAAAATCGTGTGAACGCAAATTGACCAACAGTTGTAGAGTTGTTTGAGTTTATCCATTTTTATTTAAGTCTCGATAATCAAAAAATAATCAAGTCAAACAAATAGAAGCAGTCATTAATTAGTACAATTATGAATATTCACAATAGTGAAATATATTATCGATATATTGAATGTGTGGTCTGTGTGAAGAATGTTGTGGGATGGAGTGGTGTAATGTGGTGATGAGTGGTCAGTGGTCTGAGTCATCAGAGTCGGTTGAGTTGTGGTCAGATTGGTGAGTTGTGTTGAGGAGATAGACACGAGGGTCGCGATTGTCCTCAATGCCGAGTTGACGCTGTTCGGTATGGGTTATCGGGAGACGGAAATGTTTGATGCGGATGTGTGTGATTACATTGCCTTGACTTGTTGAAGCATAGCCACACCGGTTCCATGTACATTTGTAAGGTTTGATTTTTTGGTGTATCCATTGATGAGCGTTGAGACCTTCCTTTCGGTTGAATGTCTTGTCACAACCAGCCCACCCACAACGAAAAGGTTTGACTCCAGTGTGAACTCGTTGGTGACGATTGAAAGCTTCCTTTTGTTTGAATGACTTGCCACAGTTGTTGATTTGACAAGTAAAGATGGTTGACAGTGACTTAAGACTTAAATTGGGATGGACTGAATGCTGATGACTCAATATTTCAGATCGAAGTGTGGCTACTCGATCATTGTGGCAGCCATCATAGCCACACATAAATTGACCTTCGAAATGAGACCAATGTAGATGCTGATACAAACGATTATGGGACTTGTATGTCTTGGTGCAGTGAGGACATTGCCATGTGGAAATCTTCGAATGATTTTTGCGAACGTGAGCAGCTAAACCATGTCCTTCCCTATAAAGCAAATCAATTAAACCAAGTCAACACCACAACATCACACTCACGTTGTCTCAAACCGTTCGAAGCATCCTCTAGCCAAACATCGATAAGGAGAAGAGGTGAGATGATCATTTCGCAAGTGACGGTGCAACTCGTCTCTGCTTCCAACTTCAGCATTGCAATTCTCCTCAATGCACTTCAATTTGAGAATCTTAATCCTGTAATGTCCTTTCTTTTCTTCGCCCAACTCTGTCTCACTGTCCAACCACCTTTCTTCGTCTTCACTTTGTTCGACACCTTCTTCTCCTTCTCCACTCGAGTCAATTTCACCTCCATTTTGATCATCTTCGTCACTTGAATCAACTCCTGATTGAGTGTTCACTTGCTCGGCGGACTCTCGACGATTCAAAGTAGAAGACACTCGAGCACGCTTCGACATCGTCTTCGAACCAGAAGTGGACACTTCAGCACTTGGCAAACTATTTTCGAGTGAAGAACATTCGGTGGCGAGTGATTTGCCAGATCGTCTTCGTTTACGAGTGTTAAACTGCTCAGAAGTTGGTGATTCGTTGTGGTCGACATTGATGGTCGAGTTTGATTCGCTTTGATCGTCGTTGTTCACTTGTTGGTCAATTTGATTGTCGTTCTCGAAGCTTTGATTAATTACGTTAGACCCTTCTCGTAAAGATTTGTTTTGGTTGTCATTGCCTTCTTGTGCACCTTCAGGTACATCGATTTGGTGATAATCGTCCTCATCTTCCATGTACACTTCCATGTAACTGTCCCACCACAACATTTTGCTTGCATCCAAAGTGGTCTCATTTGATTGTTGCATCGAAGTTTCATTTGTGGATTGATCAGTGTCGATGGTAGTGGAGACTGAGGACAGATTGGGAGCATTGAAGTTGACTTGTTCGTTTCCACCCGTCGATTTATTGAGAATTGCATCGTTGGCCGTGGAAGAAGAAGGGACATTCGTGTCGAGGTCATTTCCTCGTTCTTCAGTGCCAAGTTCATTTCCACCTAAATTCACAGTCTCAGCTGTGTCTTTATCACCAACTTCTGACGAGTCCAATTCGAGTGTTGATGTTGTGGTATGGTCGTTTGAATGTAATCTTGAAGTAATAGTAGAAAGTATGTCACCAATACGACTAGGCAAGTCACCCAAATCGCGTCGATTGTCTTGTGCAACCAACAAAGCAAGTCCATTGTTGATTTGATCGAGAGCAGAGTGAGGAGACTTCAAACTGTCGATTTCTTCCCTCAACGAGCCATATCGTCGGTCAATTCCAGATTGCAAATTAATTAAATTAGTCATCAATAACTCAACATCACGCTTCAGTTCTTGCTGGTCCGAGTCAATTCGATTCTCCAGTCGATTCACAGATGCAACGAACTCGTTTTCATTTGACATTTTGAGGCGAGATGAGACAAATGACGAGTAGAACAAACAGAAAGAAAGAAGTCAGCTCGGTGGTTGGTGGCAGACAAATGACAGAGAGCACATACAAATCACTGCTCGGTCTGACAGCGTGCACACAAACACAACGGCTGGAGGTGGCACTGAGTGGCAATGTCATTATGTGCCACTAAATAATAACACGAAAAGTAACGTCGTTTGTGAATGTGTTTGTGAGTGAATGCGCTGTTTGTGTCTGACAAAACACATTTGGGTTAGTTGTAGTTGTGCTGCAGTGTTGTTGTCACCGCAAAAGGATTTCTCTCGCTTCTTTGAATCTTTTTGTATATTTCTTTGATTTGGTCTTTTTGCAAACATATCTCAAGTCGAAATGGAACGCAAATCTGCAAAAGCTCGTGAAGTACAATCTAACAAGAAGAAGAATCGAGCCCAGAAGAGGTCTCGTCATCTCAACCGTAGTGTGGCCGCTGATTCGTCGCCACCGAATACTCTCGATGTCTCGATGGCCGATTCGGATGATGGACCATTTTCCCGACTTCCCAACGAACTGGTTGAATCAATTTTGGCACGATTGGACATGAAGGAGTTGATTTATCTGCAGGTGGTTTGCAAGAAGTGGCAGTCGGTGATCTACACGATCGGGAACACCAAGAAATCTTTGTTTGTCTATGATTATGACGATTCTTTTAAGCGAGAGCTCGGACCGACCCATCTGAGCGCCTTCACGAAAATTCGTTCGTCGAAAATTGAATTAAAGTCAAAGTTAATTGGACCTTCGCATTCCCAACTTGGCAAACACTTTCCAAACATTGAATCTATCTTTATGAATGTGGAATTAGTGAATTTTATTGTCACTATTTTGCCTTCGTTTCCTCTAAATCAACTAACTACTTTGTCAATTTGGAACTCTTATTTCTGTTCCTTTTATGATTTACATGAAGATTCCGGTCAAAATGTCGTAAAACTATTGACGCTCATCAATTCGTGTGTCTCACTCAAAAGACTTGACTTTCTAGCTCGAATCGATTCTCAAATATCAATTCTTGCGCCAACATTTGCTCGATTACAACAATTTTCATATTTTGGTTCTGGGCCTACTTTTGTTCGCGACTTTGGTCCGAATTGCTTGCGATTTTCTCTTGAGAGATATGGCGAGAACATCAACTTTTTTGAATGGCACAACATCAACGGTCAATGGCTGACCAATGTCACTCATCTCGAGCTATTTAATGTTGAAAAGCTCGATCAACTAATCGACTATCTCAGCAAACACGCTGTCTCATTGCAAATGTTACGTCTTCAATCATATCATCCAGGTTTGTTTCGATTTGTAAGTTGCACTTTTATGTTTGTTTAATAACAGAAATTAATATTATTTTTTTCGACCACCAAGACCCGAATGACTCCACAGATGGTTGATCATCTTGCCAGATTGATTCACTTGACCGAACTTGACCTGAACCGAATCTATTTTGAGTTGTCTCAGCTGGACGAGGCTCGTCGCAATTTGAGATTGGTTCAACTTGTCTCACTGCAAACATGCACTCTCTCGATCAAAGGTCTAATATATTCGACTCATTTCGAATCGGACAAGACGGAACATGATCTATTCTCATCTATACTCTCGACCATTTTGCCCAACGTCCACCACTTGAACATTACTATTGATAATCGTAACTATGGACGCACTCCGCCTCCCAATCTACAATTTCTTCAAGGTGTCGAGTCTTATTTGGATCGTTTCACTAAACTGCAAACACATACTTTCAAAACAATTAGAGGTTCTTAGAGGTGAAGTAATTTTAATTTTAATTATTATCAATAAAACCATCAATTTAATATCCATAATATTTGTAATAAACACATTAGATTAGTTCAAAAAATTTGTCACACATTAACACTTTGTCACTTGCTATCGTTAATATTTTTTTCATTAAAATTTACTAAACGTAATGCGTGTTTTGTGTTCAATTGTAAAAGGTTTTCTTTTGTTTCTTTGAATTTCTTATGGAGCTCTCAAGTTTTATCACTTTGAAAGCCTTGATCTAAGTTAAATTGCACGAAAGTGTGCGGAGGGCAATCTCATAAGAAGATATCGAGTCTGAAACTATTTGGTTTGGACGATTGTTCTGTGCACTATGAACAATTGCAACAATTGTTAAGCGTTGATGAATGGATTGTATTACTTTCTAGAGGATGTGAATTTGCTCAAACTTAAGTCACCCGCAATTGACGATCATTTGGTGGTTAATCTAGATTATTGAAACTGTGCTCGAGTTAATCATTTTGTTCAGTTGTTCTGAATTTGACATTCTACACTGTTTTTGGCATAATAATGCTGTTTTGCAAAATCAATCGACCAGTATGCGTTTATTTGTAATACGATTTCCCCTGCAAAAATAATGAATCCGAATAATTAAATTGCATATTCTAAGCAATCAACTCGTTGAGCTCTTTGAGAATTGGTTTGATTTTTCCCATTTTTGTCATGATTTGTTTGTGAAAGAGACGATTGAGTCAATTCTCACTTGGCACAATGAATCGTTATCAATGTTAAGTTAACATTGTTAACATTGTTAACAATAACTTTATATCTCTGTGGTAAATGGCTACTTTGAATTCAATAGCAATTTTAATATAATTGAATTGATTCTTTTGGTATGGTACTACATGGAAAGTCACACATTTACAAAAAAAAAGTCAAAGTCTTGTTTAGGACAGAAAAGATTTATTATTATTCAATATACATCAGAAATGGGGAATTAGATTTGTGTATTTACTGATTAAAGATTGGTTGGTGATGTACTGAAGATGGTAATGTCCTTGTACTAGTCGTCATCTTAGTCCACCAAACGATCGATCGGATCGGTCAAACTGAAATCGTGTGAACGCAGATTGACAAATAGGTTCACATGTGGTTCGAGTAAATTTTCAAGCTGTGGATAATGGCGGCTTTTGACGATCAAATTTTCAACATTGGGAAAAATAGTAGAAAGAATTCGGCTAAATTGGTGAACATCCAAATTTGGTGGTAAAGTAAGATGATCTTGTCGACCAGTGACAAACCAAAAATTCATCAACGAAAAGGTTCGAATATTGCGCAGTGGTACCAGATTTGCGACATCAAGAGCGGTCATTTCAATACGAATAGACTCAAATCGTAACTCAGTCAAATGAGTCAATCGAGCCAAGTGTTCGATCAAGTCGATGGTGAGCTAAGAAAAAACAATTAATGCACTGATGCATATTAAAACAAATTTACCTCGCAACCACAACAAAAACGCAACATTTGCAATGAGGCAAAGTGCTGGCAAATGAATGGTGTTGGTCCTGTCCTACTGGGCAGGACCAATACACTAGGATAAGTTGAAAGTAAGCTTAAACGCTCGAGACTAGAAACAAATTGTCCAAAGAGAAGATTCAATTTGGTTAAATCGTCAACGGCCACATTCGAGATCCCCAAACTAGTGATTCCAGTTAGCAAATTTAGAGAACACATAATAACATCTTCGACAGTGCAGCCAGAAAGATGTTCTAGTCGAGCAAATGTTGGAGCTAATTGTGTGATCATTTCAGATGGAAATTCTGCCATGTCAAATTTCTTAAGATTGACCAAATCGTTGATTGGTCCACAAAGATCGGTGAAACGTCCGCTATGAACAAGACGCAAAGATAGAGTGTTCAAAGTTGAAGACCACTGGCTAAGCATTGAGGTAAATTCAGAGGAGGAATACGAAAAATATCCATCCATAAAGAATTGCTCAATGTTGGGAAATAGTTTCGACAGAAGAGTGCACAATTTGCCAGACAAGTAAAATCCAGTCTCTGGATCGAATGTCAGTCGAATGAAAACAAAATTTCTGTTCCATTTGAAGTGCCCATTCAATCGTTTCGACATTTCCAAAAGAGAGTCTTTGTATGATGAGCGTTTCATAATAACCAATTCCTTCTTGTTCCTCAAAATGTCCTCAACCACCACCTTCATTTTCTTGTTGACCAATCTAAGTCGAATCAAGTGGTGTGCTTGCACTCGTCCCAAAATAGCTCGCAACATTTCATTGGGCAGTTTGCTGATGGCACCTTGTGACTGTCCACCGAGATCGAGTTGAGCCAAGGCCTCCACAAGTGGCCCATTCGACTTGAGAGCACACGAATCCATTTTGTTGTGCTTTGGTCTGTAATCAAAAAGGTCATACATAGATGGACACGAATTTGGTGCACTTACCAACAGATTTGAGGTGAAATCAAACAGTTTTGGCAAGAAAAGGCAAAAGGAAAACACGAACGACACAAAGCAGCAGCACCAAAACCCAAATGTGCCAGCCAAACGACAGACAAATGTGACTCACATTATGTGAGCGGTGTGCTCGAAGACTATTTCTACTCATTGGTTCACAAATGTAAAAAAGACATTTATAAAATGTTAATGATAATTTATCATTGATAACAAGTTCTAGTGCACTCAAACTGGTAAATTGCAAATTGCCAAAACATTTTGTATATTATTTAATTAAAAAACAATAATACTACACAAAAATAAAATCGTTTACCCATTTTCAATTACCCGCAAATTGCTCCAATCAGTTGGTTGAGTTATTCATATAAAGTAAAGTGAAAACAAATAGAGGAGAAGCAAAGTCTAAAGCAGATGTAATATAAATAAAATAATGTTTGTTCAATGTCCAATGTCAAAAGTCAAACAAAAAACATTCTGAATTCAATCAATTAATCAAAGCCAATTTTCAATCACAAATTATAACTCGACAAAATTCGTCATTCCATCACGTCAATGGTGAGCTAGAAATGGACAATTAATGAACCGAATACACATTACCCAATTTAGAAAGAAACTAATTTATTAACTTTCAAATTGTGTTATTTATTTTGGGAATTATATTCTTGACATTGCTTTCTACATTTGAGACATTCTATAATTTGTTTGATGCACTCAAGACATTTTGTATATTATCGTTTTTATTTCTTCTCGATGAACCAAAATATCCAAGTTAAATAAATAGAAGCAGTCATTTATTAATTAGTGCAATTATGAATATTCCAAATAGTGAGATATATAATTGAAATCGATATACCATTGATATACCATGGTATTTGATTTGATTTGAATTGAATTTGCACATTTTTCAATTTTAATTAACTTTTTCAATAATCTTAGAGTACACTTATAGTCTATGACTTTGACTTCACAGTTAACAAATTACGGATTTATTTTATACCCAAAAACTGAATTTCAAAAAGAAGTTTTAATTAGCTAGACCATGCCGATCGTAAGTACACCATCTACCCCTTTGAAATGTCACTCGAAATTTAAGTACAATACTACTAAAGTGATTTTGGCTTTCCGGTGTTTTGAGTTTTAAAATTTTAAAGGTCTAAGTTGTATTTATTAATTAGTTTATATTGGTATTCCTTATAGATTTCGTGTAGTATGAAAACAAATGTTTTCCGGTTGATATTTCTATCCTAAATATGGCAACTTTATACCATGGCAGTTTTGCTTTGGGTCTAAATTGCTTCGATGTGCTTAACCCAGTGAAGCAAATTTAGGTTGGAATTGGATTTACATTTCTATATTTGTCAAATCTCTGTTTAATCATCAAACTTTTATGTATCAGAATATATGATTAATTTAATTAAAATTAAAATTATTTTCATTGCTATTCTACTTTTGATTGAAAATAACTTGATTGTGTGCAAAACAAAAAGCATACTCCGACAAATTTAATTGAATCATCAAACAACCTGTTCCAGTGATTAGGTTTGTAGCATGCAATTGACTCAATATCGGCATTTGCTGCGTAGTCTAACGAATTGTTATCTTAAGTTTCCAATGGAGTTTAAGCACAACTGTCTTGCCAGTTGCCTTTAATAGAGATTTATGTTATATCTTATCACAAATCTTAAGTGGATCAACTCAATTGTAATGGATGATGTAGAGGTTGATTATTACATTATGGTTCAGGATAATTGTGGTTATAATTTGTGAGTTTATTGCGACAATGTTACAATTTTCGTATTAGTTTGTGTAAAATGTATTGATGTGTTTGCTTCAAACTATCTAATATGAATTCTAACGCTGAATCGTGTGATAGCTGAATCGTGTGATAGCTTCAATAGCACATAAATGGATTATTGAAAATTTTGGATATTTTTACCAAGATAAAATTGAGATAATCGACTCGATCGAGTCAAACAAGTTTTGCTTGAACTCAAGTTTGTACAAAGAACATCAATTTCAACTTTGTTTGCATCCAAATGGAGATAGTAATCGAAATAAAAATAATCTTTTAAAAATTTTTTTGTGATTCCTCTCCCGACGTGGCCGAAATAAAAATTTTCTTTAAAATGTCGATTATTGATGAAATGGGAGAAAAATTCCATACTCGAGGTAATTGAGCTTTAAATGTAATGAGACTAATGCTTTGTGTTAGGTCGTCAAGTTACCTTTAGTGATAATGGTGATTGCTGGGGATTTGAAAAATATATCTCCGTATCGAAGTTACTCGATAAGGCGAATGGATTGTTGAGTGATGACACATTGACTCTGCTGTGTGAGGTAAGTGGATGGATTTGCGTTGGGTAGATTGTCAAATGTTGTGACGAGTTTGACACTAGCTACAGGGGGCTGGAAATGAAGATGGACAGATTGAAGATAGTACAACAATAACAACTCAATTATCAGAAAGTTATTCTAATGCAAAACCACGGCTGCTCGAACCACTAACGTACAAATGGACAATCGAAAATTTTGAATATTTTTGTAAAGATGAGTGGAAAATTCCAAAATTCGTGTCAAGCAATATTTTCTCGAGTTTGAACAATGAATATAAATTTAGCTTTAGATTACTAGTATATCCACGATATAACGATCCTCGAGTGATCGATTTTATAGCCCACAAGTGGACAATCAATAATTTTCAAAATTTTTACTATGATATTTGGAAAATCCAACAAATATATTCAGATAACTTTTACTCGAATTTAAACAAAAATAATAACCAATTCCAACTTTGTTTATATCCAAATGGAGATAAAAATAGGAATAGAAATAATCTCTCAATATTTCTGTGTCATTCCTCTCCCGAAAATATCAATGTGAATGTTCGGTGGAAAATATCGATTATTGATGGAAAGGGAGAAAAAGTTAATACTAAAGGTAAAGAATAAACTTAATTGTACTAAAACTAATGATTTGTTTTAGGTCGTCGAGAAATGTTTTGTGGAAATAATCAGCGAATTTCTAAATATATTTCTGTATCGCAACTGTTGAATCATTCCAATAGATTGCTACACGATGGCCAACTTACTGTATATTGTGAGGTATTTAAAAGACCGTATTTTGAAAAATTTGAATAGTATGTTTTGTTAAAGCATTTTTTTAAATCAAAGATTGAATTTTTCGACAACAAAGTTCAACAATCGTTTCTCACTTCAATCGAATCAGTTCGTCACTCCATCCTCAAACTGAATCAATCGCTCCACTCAGTCCACCTCAGCAAATGTGCTCACAAGTGGACTATTCACAACTTTGCTTGTGCTTTGGCCGAGGAGTCTAGTGGAGACGAACTGGTTTCGTGTTCCTTCTCTTCTCCATCAAAATTAAATGATTTTTGTTTTTATCTTTTAATATTTCCAAAAGGATATGACGAAGACAGTCACAATTATGCTTCAGTGCATTTACATGCTAATTTATTGAAGAAAATGCAATTGACATTTCACTTCAGAATATCACTAATTGATGCAAAAGGAATCAAGTGGAAATCAATTGGTTTGTATTTTTGGTAATTGATGGAGATACTGATGATTGTTCGTTGAATAGATGGGAAATGGAGTGTTGATAAATCAAGAAATTTCTCTTTCGATAAATTCATTTCTCACGATATTCTCCAGAAATCAAATGGCAATGCACTCACGCTATATTGTGAAGTAAGTGATATGAATATTGATTAACAAACTAATCAGAAAATTGGTTGCAGATTGAAGTGATTCAAAGTTGGGCTAAAATTGAACTGTTTAGAAATGAAAAATATTTGCAAACTTTATCCCAACTCAAACTCAAAGACAACGAAGTAACAGAAACAGTTACCAACGCAAAAGCAAAGAAAATACCGATAGAGTACACTTGGATAATTGAGAATTATGTGGGGACGATTGACAGAGGTGAGTGGACAAGAGTGAACTTAATGACTTTTCAATACTTAAGTACACTTGTGTAGAACTGACCAAAACTCGATCGATTGTTTGTAATTTCAGAACACACCACCTCGTCCTACATCGAATCTCTACCATTTTCTCCACCCAATCTCTCAACCACCAATCAACATCGATTCTATCTTCGAATGTATCCAAATGGACAAAATGAAGAAGACAAAGATTTCGTTTCAATTCGATTAGATACATTCGAGAAAAAACAAGTGACATGTGAAGCGGAAATATCACTAATCGACTGCTTTGAATGCAAATTTAATACAAAAAGTATGAATTTTGAATTATTATAGAGAATAGCTATTAAACTATTTCATTGTGCAACTAATTAAGAGCTTAAAATAAGATTCAATGACAAAGATACACTGGGATGGCCCCAATACATATCTCACACCGATCTTTTCAATCCAGCCAATGCATTGATCACAGACAATCAATTGATTGTGCAATGTGAGGTATGTAGGAATGCATGTGACGACTGATGAGTGACATTGACTTTTTTCTAGGTCAAGTTTATGGACGAGGATAAGATCGAAGAATGTAAAATCCGATTAAATGAAAACAACTATAATGAAAAATTTACAATTAGTCCAGTTACAAAACATTGTACAATCTTCACCACAAGCCAGTCTATCGCTCAAGTAACTCTCCATACCCACCATTGGACCATCAACAATTTCGGTCTCTATTTCCGAACTAATCAAGACGAGTCTAGTTATCTCGAGTCCACTCAATTTAACTCTGAAAGTGACGATCAACAACAACTCATAGTGAGATTGTATTCAAAGATGCAAACTAATCAACTTTCAATATATCTTGATTTGAAATGTAACCGAAAACCAATACCATCAGGTCTAGTACAAATTACAGTTTTAGATGAATATGATATAAAATTTTATACAAGTGAGTTTCGATTAATATTTAATAATCTTAATAATTGTAGATTTTTTTTATAGAAAATTTTAAAATTGATTATTGGCCAAATAATTTTATATTATACTTGGATAAGATTCAATTTAAGCCAAATTCAATAAATCAACTTAAATTCCTATTTCAAGTATATAACAAACAACCAAATGATATATAATAACTATTATTTTCTAGTACGAACTATGTACCCACTACTCGTCACCCACCGAAATGGCTCATCTCGACCAATTCACCCTCGATCACTTCACCTCGCCATGGCAAGTGAAACGACTGTGCGATGTGCCAACTCACAGCCGTGCACTCACCTCCATCCCTGTCGAGTCAGGTCACTTCAAATGGTCAATTCATGTGAATAAAATTCAACAGAAGAGTTTACAATCACAACCATTTTGCTTCAATGATCACTTTGAGTTCGTTTTTCAAATGTTTTCACAATCACAAAGTAAAAAGTCGATTTATTTGTGCTTGAAGAAAAATGTGAAAAAAGAAATGAAAATATGTTTGAAAATGTCTATTCTAAACAAAGATGGGCCCAAAATTTCAACTAAAGGTATTTTGCGGTTTGAGTAATTTTTTAATTATTTTTTTAAATAACTTAGATGCTTTTGTAAAACTCACCGAAGTGGAACGTGAATACAAATGTGCTGAATTCGAAATAGATGCGGGTGTAATAAAAGAAGACGATCACTTGAAAATACTTTGTGAAGTATATTCAGTTAACTTTGAAATAGAATTTTATTAACTATAAATTAATTTTTACATTTGCTTCTGTTTCATTTCATTGGATCCTGGGTTGTTGTAGCTGAATTTGGTCGGAGAACCCTCATGTTCCTTAGTATATGTTCCCCCTATTTCAAAAGTTCTTCCCGAACTTAACACAATGCTCACAAATTGCCAAGCAAGTGATGTCGTGTTTCAGTTTTTTGGTGGCAACCAACTACACGCCCACCGTTCGATTCTGTCCGCCCGATCGGCTGTATTCTCTAGTATGTTCCAGCACGACACCATCGAGGCTCAACTGGGCAAAGTTAACATTACCGACATGGACATAAAAGTCTTTGAACAAATGTTACAATACATCTACACGGGACTGGTTGAACTCGAACAGACATGGACTTTGGACTTGATGATTGCTGCTGATAAAGTACTTTATTTTTTAAATTGCAGTTAAAAATTAAAACTTAACATTGAACTAATATAATTTTTAGTACGAAATCGCCGAATTGAAAGACCAATGCGAAGATTGGCTCTGCACAAACCTATCCATCCAATCAGTGACCCATTGTTTGGTATGGTCAGACCAAATAAGCGCAACCAAACTGAAGACTAAATCAATTGAATTCTTTCACATGTAAATCACAAAATTCATTAATTCTTAAATTCTTATTTTTTTAAATAGAAATTCTCTTAAAATTGCACAAACAAATGGAATCGAGGAACTAATTCAAAATCGACCCAAACTAATGAAGGAAATATATCTTGATATATCGAAGCAATTGATCAACAAGCTCACATCAAACGTAATCAAGGAAGAAAATGAAGATGAAGAAGGAGACATTTCGGTGTTGTAGTTTGATCACATGATCAAGAGTGAACTCAAACAAGAACTCAAGAATATGTTATTGTTGGATTGTCTAACTAATCTATTGGAAGCAAACTTAATTGGTTAATTGAATTACCGTGTTTTTCTGCAATGTAATGTCTCACTGTTCTTGGATCATAAAATAGAAATGCATCGATAAGCGATGATACACGCCGATACAATACATATTTTTCGATATTATCTTAAAATTTTGCACAAAATATGTTTTAAACAGTATCACATTATGTGTTTTAAGTCAGTAATGTTATTTTTTCGCAAATAGTGTTTTGAGTCTTCTTTTTAGTTACTAACCACACTACTAGAAATCCTTGCTTAGTTTGATGCATTAATTCTGTCTGAATGTACAACAGAAAGTTTATTCATCAATATAGTGCTATATATTAAGAAGTAATTAGAAATTATCAACGGGTAATCAGATTTGTTCAACCAACAAAAGACTTTATGACTAAATCCTGGAGATTATCATGTCCACTGGGTACAATGTCCAATTGGCCATCTTAGTCCACCAAACGCATAATCGGATCATTCGAATTGAACGAACGCAAATTGGTAAATAAATTCAAATGGGGCGCGAGCAAATTGCCAAACTTTGACCGAGCACCCACACAATCGAATTCGACAGTCAATTTCTGCACATTAGGAATAATGGCGGACAGAACACGGGCAAAGTGAGGGACATCTGAAATTTCGGGCAAATCGATCATCGGAGAGGGATCTTCATCAATGGAATACCAAAAATCCACCAAAGAAAATATTCGAATGTTGTTGAGTGGCACAAGATAGTCGATATCAAAGAAGAACAAGTCAATTTCAATAAACTCAATTCGCAACTCAGTCAAGTGAGTTAATCGGGCTGATTGAGCCATCGTTTCAGCGAGCTATGAATAACAAATTTATTAATTCAATGTTGCATAATGCAAACACTTACCTCAAAACGGCCAACATCAATTCGAAGCATTTGCAACGAGGAAAAATGCTTGCAAATGAACAACAATATTTGAGGATAGGTTATAGTGAGGCTCAAACGTACGAGATTTGAAACAGATTGTGCATTCAGATGAAATCATTTTGTTGCCTCATCGGCAGTGACATCAGAGTATAAAAGTCCAAGGCTAGAAAGTTGTGTTCCCAGAAATGGCACAATTTTTGAAACAGAATCACAATCCCGGCCAGAAAGATGTTCAAGTCGAGAAAAGGTTGGTGCCAATTGTTGTGCCATTTCTTTAAATAGTGAGTCCAAATTGATTTCTGCAAATTTGTCAATTCGTTAATTTGAACACAAATATCACTGACAATTTCAGAAGGAAATTTACGAAAAGATAGAGCAGTTAAGGTTGGTGACCACTGTTGAAGCATTGAGTTAAATTCGGTGGATGTGGAATACCAAAATTTCTGAATGATGTAGAACTGTTCAATGTGGGGAAATAGATTTGCAAGAAAAGTGCAAAGTTGGCTGGACAGGAGAATTTCATTTCCGCTTCGATTGCCTACAGAATATTCTAGTTGAATGAAGACAAAATCGTTGTTCAGCTTGAGATGGCCATTGAACCGTTTCGATAAATTCGAAAGACGGTACTTGCACAAACGATGCATGATCATCAAATACTTCTTGTCCCGACAAATGTCCTCAATCTGCATCTTCCACCGCTTGTCCACCGACCTGAGTTGAATCAGGTGATGTGCTTTTATTCTGTGAAGAATGGCTCGTAATAATTCGTTAGGCAATTTGTTGATGAAGTTTTGTGATTTACCACTAATGTCGAGTTGAGCTAAGGCGTCCACAAGCGAGTGATTCAATTTGACATCACGCAAATCCATTTTGATGTGGTTTGGTCTGCAAGAAATAAATTACACACATCATACACTAACAATGATTTACACCAAACTTACCAAAAAGATTTTACGTGAATCCGAAAGAGACAAAAGCTGAAGAGGATAAAACAATATCAAAACACGCGTGTGGCGATTGCAAACGAGAGAGAAATAATAATAGGCAGACAAAACAGACTTGCTGATTTACACTTGCGTGCAATAGCTATTTGTACTTTAGTTCATCAAAGTACACTAATCATTACTGATAGTGACTAGTCATTATTCATTAATGCCAATAAATCATTGACAACGACTGTCATGCACAATCTTTTTATTTAAACAAAATTCAAATGACATAAAGTAGGATCATTCAAATCGTGCGAACATAAATTGACAAATAAATTCAAATGGGGCTGCAGCAGGTTGCCAAGCTCTGGATATTTGTCACTTTGAAGATTCAATTTTGACACATACGGAAAAATCTCAGCCAGAACTTGAGCAAACTTGTGACAGTCAAAATTTGGTGATAAAGAATCCAGTAAAATATGGCAATTAAAGAGGCCAAATTTTAAAAACGTAAAATCCGCCAGCGAAACAGTTCGAATCTTGTAGAGTGCAATTGGATCGTCGAAATCGACATCAACTCTGATGTGATCAAATCGTATTTCTTCCAAATGACCCAAATTTTAAAGTATTTCAGTGTTGAGCTGAGTAAAAAACGAAGAATTAGTTTCCATGTTGAACATTTGCATGTTTGAACACAAACTTCATACATCCCTAAACTACAAAACCCATCACCCAAATGCGGTACAATCTCGGTAATAGACGGAAAATCTCAACCCGAAAGATGCTCAAGTCTACCCAAAGTTTGAGCCAATTGTTCCGCTTTACCAGAGGAAAATGTCTCTAAATCAAGTCGCTTTAGACTTGTCAATTGATTGATTCGAACACAAAAATCATCGAGACTTGTGCCTGGGTTAACACGCAGTGAAAGTGTACTCAAACTTGGTGACCATCGTTGGAGCATTTCGTTAAAGTCAGCAGTAGAATAGAGAAATTCTCCAACAATGTAGAACTGTTCAATTTGAGGAAATAGAGTGCAAATGTCACCAGTCAGTGTGATTGTACATTGAGAGAATCGTTCAATGTAGCGCAATCGAATGAATACAAATTGCAACTTGTTTCTCAATTTGAGATGTCCATTGAATCGTGCGCACTGTTTAGCAAAATATTCAGTTTTCAAATCACGCAAAATCACCAATCGTTTCTTGTCTCTACAAACAGACTCGATCACATCATTCCATTTGTGGGACACTGATCGAAGGTGAATCAAATGATGGGCTGGCACTCGGCGGAGAATGGCACGAAACATTTCGTTGGGAAATGTGCTCAAACGATTTTTAGGTTGAGCTGAACTGTTCTCAAGCGGAGGATTCGACTTGACAGTAGATGAGTCCATGTTGTTTTTGATAATCCAATCTGTAACCAATAGATTATAGATAGATGAACATTTTACTTTAGTTCAAACTTACCGAATATGTTCAAAGTGAATTCAAAAATGTGTGCTACTCAAAACAATCAAAATGAAATAGACTAACACGCGAGTTTGAGGAAAAAGCAGTTGAACACACGATTTGGATGATTTCACTAAAAGACAAAGTTCAAACATGCTTATCTAGACACACACTGTTGCCATGTAAATGGTAATTGCCCTTTGTTTCTTGATAACCACAAAAGTCTTGTGTGATAATCAACTTCGTTCGGAAATGCACAACTCTTGTACAGAGAAAAGAGAAAAGTCAATTAAACTTGCAAATAAAAAAAGTAAAATCAAAGTCCAAACAGAAATGATTCGGAAATATTCAAAGATTAGTAATGTAGGCAATGTTTCATTGTTGGCATTGATTTATTTATAAATGTTTAAATGTACAGTAATAAGTGTGAGTAATAAGATCAGTTTTAGTACTAAAAAGATTTGTTCTTCAAAAATACAAAGATCAGTAAAAGATAATTAAATCTGTGCGGACAATCCATTCATCAAACATAGTCCATCAAACTATCATTCGGATCGCCAAAACTGAAATCGTATGAACGCAATTTGGTGAAAAGCTTCACGTGTGGTTCAAGTGAATCTTCAAGCATTTTATAGAAATAACTTTTGATGGCCAATTTGTTCACATTGGGAAAAATTGTGGACAGAATTCTGCCAAAGTGGTGAGCATCATAATTTCTTTGCACAAAAAACGAAATTGATCAAAGATAATATTCGAATGTTGGGCAGTGGCCGAAGATTGGTGAGATCAAAGCTGGCCAGGTCAATTACAACAGAATCTAATCGTAATTCGGCGAGATGAGCTAATCGAGCCAAGAGTTGAATCGTGTCGGTGGTGAACTACATGAGGAATGAATGAAATAAATGAACTGATACTCATTAACAAACAGAACTTACCTTGCATTCAGATTGATTATCAGTAGTAAAATCTATTCGTAGAATTCTCAATGATGAAAAATGCTTGCAAATGAACGGAAATACTTGAGGATCCGTTGTAACTAAAGTAAAACGCTCAAGATTCGAAACAAATTGAGCATTCACATTGCGCCAGTTGGTGATCGCTTCAATGAACAAACTCGGGCGACGGAGTGCCAAACTAGTACATCTTGTGCCCAACAATGGCACAATTTTGGTAATCGATTCATTGCCGTGAAAAGAAAAATGTCCAAGTCGAGCAAATGTAGGTGCGTACCAACATGCCAATTGATTAACAGTTTCATGATTAAATGTTTCCAAATTAAGTTGCTGAAGATTGGGTAAATTGTTGATTTGAGCATTGAAATTGTAGATACTAGGCAAAGACAGAGTAATTAAAGTGGAAGACCACTTTTGGAGCATCGAGATAAATTCAGGAGAAGAATACAAAAAATCCACTTTAGTAAAGAATTGTTCAATTTTAGGAAACAATTTCGCCAAATTTGGGCACAGATTTGCAGAAAAGATAATTTTACGATCGAGTTCATACGATTTCAATTGAATGAAGACAAAATCGTAGTTCAGTTTGAGGTAACCATTGAATCGATTAGACAATGTATTAACAAAATAACGATTGTTCCCGTAATCAGTCACCATCAAGCACTTCTTTTCCCGACAAATGCCCTCGATGATCACCTTCCACCTCTTGTCCACTGATCGAAATCGAATGACGTGTGGCAGTTGCACTCTGCACAGAATGGCCCGCAACATTTCGTTTGGCAATCCACTGATACTGTGGCGAGATTGATCACTAATGTCGAGTAGAGCCTCCAAGGCCTCCACAAGTGGCTCATACGACTTGAGAGCACGCGAATCCATTTTGTTGTGCGTTGGTCTGTGATCAAAATGATCATACATAGATAAACACGACTTTGGAGCACTTACCAACAGATTTGAAATCAAAAAGTTTGGGCAAGAAGAGGCAAAAGGAAAATAGAGAACGACACGAAGCAGCAGCACCAAAACACAAGCGAGCCAAACTGAGCGGCGCTATCGAAGACTATTTCCACACATTGGTTCACAAATGCGCAATCTAGTGCAATTTGATTATCAAATGCCAATTGCCTATTTTTAAACAGAATTTACAGAAATCAAAATCTAGTTCAAAAAGTTTTATTTGTCAATATTCAAACATCAGTAATATGCAAAATTAGATTTGGGTAGACAATGACTTATTCATAAAATTAATATTGAGAAATTATTTTAGAAAATCAAACGTTGAATAATTCGTCAACTTGATTCGGATCGAGCAAAACCAAATTGAATGAACGCAAACTGATGAAAATATTAAAATGTGTTCAAACAAATTTTCAAGTTGTGGGCAGAATGAACTTTGGACAGTCAAATTGTGCACATTAGGAAAAATGGCGGAGAGAACTCGACTAAACTGAACATTAAAATTTGGTGGCAAAACATAGATTAAAGATTGGCCATTTACAAACTTAAAATCCACCAAAGTTAAGATTTGAATGTTGTCGAGTGGTACAAATTGTGTGACATCTAAAGTGTTCAAGTCAATTGCAATGCAATCAATTCGTAACTCAGTCAAATGTGACAATCCAGCAATTTGTTCGATCGTGTCAGTTGTGAACTAAAGAAAAAATATCTGAATTAATTTACTAATACAAATACAAAAATACAGAACTAACCTTGAAACCATTGTTCATGTCCGAAACACTAATTAACAACATTTTCATAGAATTAAAGTGTTGACAAATGAACGAAAACACATGAGGATCATTTAGAGTGATAGTAAAACGCTCGAGAATTGAAACAAATCGAGTCGCACAAAGCTCGCGCCAGTTTCTAATTTCTACAATGGCCACTTTCGGATTACTGTACGCCAAACTAGTGAAACTTTTACCTAACAATGATACAATTTGGTCAATAGATTCACAGCCCAAACCAGACAAATGTTCAAGACCAGCAATGGTTGGCGTCAATTGGTTAAAAATTCCGCCAGTAAATAAGTCCAAATTGAGTTGACGCAAATCGAAAAATCGTTAATTTGATCACAAAAATTGATGTCACTTCGAGGAGTGAGGTCACAACCCTGCAAGCACAGAGCAGTCAGGCTTGAAGGCAAACACTGGTGAAGCATTAAGGCAAATTCTGTTGAATGGCACACACTAACCAAATTGAATGAACGCAAATTGACAAAAACATTTAAATGGGTTGGAGAAAATTTCCAAGTCTTGAATCCTATCGTTATTCTAGGTTTCGCTTTTTTTAGTCAAATTGTGCACATTAGGAAATATAGTCGAAAGTGCTAGACTAAACTGGATAACATAATTCGGTGGTCAAAGAATAGTGAAAGTAACTATTGACAAACTTTAAATCCACTAAAGATAAAATTCGAATTTTGCCGAGCCGAGTCAAATTGGCGACATCAAGAGTGGTCAAATCGAGTGGATGTCATCAATTTGTGACCAAGTCAAATGAGCAAATTTCTTGTAAGTGTAGTGTCAGCAGTGAACTAGAAATGAACTATCAATTAATTCACTGTCAGAAAAACACAAACACACAAAACTACCTTTGAAACTCGAAATAGCAATTCGTAACATTTGCAAAGAAAAATATTCGCAAATGAATAGCAATACTTCAGTTTCCACTGTAAAACTAAAACGATCAAGACTCGAAACAAATTGAGTATTAAGAGTAGGTCAGTAGGAAATTGCACACAAACTTTCATGTAACAGTAGTTTGAAAAACCAAGTGGAATGCAGAAAGATTTTCGGATAAAAGTAGAACGCACGTGACGGAGCTGCAAAAATGTCGTCAATCTAGACAACTGGACAGAAAGCATTGCTTGTTGAATTCAGTTCGAGTCTAGACTAGAAGATGGTAAAAAGTGATTGAAAGTCCTATGCACACCCAATTCGATGCATATTGTCGGAGACAAGCCTCAACAGATTTACCAAAATGAATCAAAGTCTGGTTTAGGACAGAAAAGATTTATTATTCAATATACATCAGTAATGGAGAATTGTATTTACTGATCAAAGATTCGTTGGTGAGGTACTGAAGATGTCATTGTACTAGTCATCATCTTAGTCAATCAAATGATCGATCAGATCAGTCAGCCCAAAATCGTGTGAACGCAAATTGACGAACAGATTCACATATGGTTCGAGTAAATTTCCAAGCATCGGATAATGGCGGCCGTTGACGATCAAATTTTCCACATTCGGGAAAATAGTTGATAGAACACGACTAAATTGGTGAACATCGAAATTTGGTGGCAATGTACGATGATACCGCCTAGAGCGATCAGTGACAAGCTTAAAATTCACTAACGAAAAGGTTTGAATGTTGCGCAGTGGTGCCTGATTGGCGATATCAAGAGCGGCCATTTCAAAACGAATGAAATCAATTCGTAACTCAGTCAAATGAGTCAACCGAGCCAAGTGTTGGATCATGTCGGTGGTGAGCTAGAAATGAACAATTTACAATTCATCCATGAACATTAAAACACAAGCACAACACTTACCTTGCAATCACAATCAAAACGCCAGACATTCAACATGAAAGATTATTAATCGCTTTCGTTGATTATTTTGTAACCATGTCTTTATTTATTAATAAACATTTTGATTTTAATTATACTTGTTTTTGAATCAGTGTTAATAATCGTCTCTATTATGAGAATGTCATGCCCGTTGAACAGATTCATGAGGATAGAAACAATGTTTGGAAAGCGATTTGCAAGTGTTACGAATGTTCACTCGAATTGGCTTTGAATTTGATATTTGTGAATGGACTAAAATCGATCTGACAAATCGTTTCTTGAGATTGTCTACATCACCATTGTGATAGCTATATTGAATACAACACAGCGATTTATTGGTGTGACTAATCAAATAGATCTTCTATTGGTTGGCTCTCTTTAAAGAGTGCTAATAATAAATAAAAATAACAAGAAGTCATTATTTATTTAATTGTTACAATTATGAATATACCAAATAGTGAAATATATTATCAGTAAATTGAATGTGTGGTCTGTGTGGGGAATGCTGTGGGATGGAGTGGTGTAATGTGTCAAAGGTTCAGAGTCATAAAAGTCAGATTGGTTGAGTTGTGTTGAGGAGATAGTCACGAGGGTTGCGATTGTCCTCGATGCCGAGTTGATGCTGCTTCTTCTGGCTTGTTGGGAGATGGAAATGTTGAGTGCGGATGTGTTGGATTACATTGCTACCTGTTGTTGAAGTATAGTCACATCTGTTCCAGGTGCATTTGAAAGGTTTGACATTTTGGTGAATTCGTTGGTGAACGTTGAGATTACCTTTTTCGGTGAATGACTTGCCGCAACCAATCCAGTCACAAGGGAAAGGTTTGACTCCAGTGTGAATTAGTTGGTGACAGTCGAAATTGTACTTTTTGTTGAATGACTTGCCACAGTTGTGGAATTGGCAAGTGAAGATGGTTGACTTTGGATGGACGGATTTCTGATGACTCCATATTTCAGATCGAAGTGTGGCCACTCGATCATAGTGACAACCATCATAGCCACACTTGAATTGACCTTGGAAGTGATAGTAATGGAGATGATGATACAACTGACTTTGAAACTTGAATGTCTTGGTGCAGTGAGGACATGGCCAAGTGGAGATGTTCGAATGGTTGTGTTGAACATGTAGACCTAGTTCAGTACTACAAAACAAATCAATTAGACCAAGTCAACACCACATCACACTCACCATTGCTCAAACCGTTCTAAACATCCTCGAGCCATACATCGATAAGGAGATATGTGATGTTCAACTCGCAAATGATCGTGCAACTCGTCTCTGCTTGCAACTTCATCCTCACAGCCATCCTCGGTGCACTTCAACTTGACAATCTCAATCTTGTAACGTCCACCTTCTTCTTCATCATCACCCAACTCTGTCTCACTGTCCCACAACCTTTCTTCCTCTTCACTTTGTTCGACACCTTCTTCTCCTCCTCCACTCGAGTCAATTCCATCTTGATTGTGGGTTTCACTTAAATCAACTTCTGATACAAAGCTCATCTGCTCGGCGGTCTTTCGGGGTTCCAAAACAGAAGAAAATCGAGTTCGCTTCGAGCTCGCGTTCCGACCAAGAGACAGCTCATCGCTTGTCAAGCTATTTCCGAGTGAACTTTGAAAAGATTAAAATGGGGTTCGAACAAATTTTCAAGCAGAATGAACTTTGGACAGCCAAATTGTGCACATTAGGAAAAATGGCGGAGAGAACTCGACTAAACTGAACATTAAAATTTGGTGACGAAACATCGATTACAGATTGTCCATTCACAAACTTAAAATCTATAGATAGTAGCTACCAAAGTTAAGACTCGAATGTTGTCAAGTGGTACAAATTGTGTGACATCCAAAGTGTTCAAGTCAATTGCAATGCAATCAATTCGTAACTCAGTCAAATGTGACAATCCAGCAATTTGTTTGATCATGTCAGTTGTGAACTAAAAAGAATATATGAATTAATTTACTAATACAAATACAAAAATACAGAACTAACTTTGAAACCATTGTTCATGTCAGAAACACTAATTCTCAACATTTTCATAGAATTAAGTGTTGACAAATGAACTAAAACATTTGAGGATCATTTATAGTGATAGTAAAACGTTCGAGAGTTGAAACAAATCGAGTCGCACAAAGCTTGCGCCAGTTGCAAATCTCTACAATGGCCACATTCGGGTTACTGTACGCCAAACTAGTGAAACTTTCACCCAACAATGACCATATTTGGCCAATAGATTCATAGACCAAACCAGACAAATGTTCAAGACCAGCAATGATTGGCGTCAATTGGTTAACAATTCCGCCAGTAAATAAGTCCAAATTGAGTTGACGCAAATGGAAAAATTCGTTAATTTGATCACAAAAATCGATGTCACTTGGAGGAGTGAGGTCACAACCCTGCAAGCACAGAGTAGTCAGGCAAATTCTGTTGAATAGCCCACATAACCAAATTGAATGAACGCAAATTGACAAAAACATTTAAATGGGTTGGAGAAAATTTCCAAGTCTTGAATCCTATCGTTATTCTAGGTTTCACTATTTATAGTCAAATTGTGCACATTAGGAAATATGATCGAAAGTGATGGACTAAACTCCATATAGTTCATTACATATATATGAATAATCATAATTGAATCTATAAGCTGAAGTAGTAAAGATTCATTCTCATGAAATGAAAAATGTTTCAATGTATTCCAGGCACAATCAATCGTTTCGTCGGTTTCACATCTTTCAGATAGTTTCATTCACAAGTTTGGTGACTCAACGAATCTTTGAGCCACAGCAACACTTCTCCCATTAATCCGCACAATTTTTTATGTTTGTCTCATTTGCACTTTTTTTTATTCAACTGGTACAATAAAAATTAGCACTTATCGTGAATGGGAAATAACTGAATGCACGCCATGCACAATCAATCGTTTGTTCGTTTTCGCTTGCCTCAATTAGTTTCACCAAATAATCAAACTATGATTGCTAATTGGAAAGTCTATTGATTGATTTAAAAGAACACTAGGCTTATGTAAATGATATATCAAATAATAAAACTGCAGTCATTTATTTAATTGTTACAATTATGAATATTCCAAATAGTGAAACATATTATCAGTAAATTGAATGTGTGGTCTGTGTGGAGAATGTTGTTAAATTGAGTTAATGTAATTTGTTAAAGGTCAGAGTCATAAAAGTGTCGGTTAAGTTGTTGTCAGATTGGTTGAGTTGTGTTGAGGAGATAGACACGAGGGTCGCGATTGTCTTCAATGCCGCGTTGACGCTGTTCTTTTTGGCTTTTAGGGAGATGGAAATGTTGAGTGCGGATGTGTGTGATTACATTGCTATGTTGTGTTGAAGCATAGTCACACATGTTCCAGGTACATTTGTAAGGTTTGACTTTTTGGTGAATTCGTTGATGAATGTCGAGCTTATATTTTTCGGTGAATGACTTGTCACAACCAATCCAGTCACAAGGGAAAGATTTGGCACCACTGTGAATTCGTTGGTGACGATTGAAATGACCCTTGTTGTTGAATGACTTGCCACAGTTGTGGAATTGGCAAGTGTAGATGGTTGTCTTGAGATGGACTGAATCCTGATGACTCCTTATTTCGTATCGAAATGCAGCTACTCGATCATCGTGACAACCATCATAGCCACACTTGAATTGACCTTCGAAGTGATACAAATATAGATGCTTGTACAAACGATGCTGAGACTTGAATGTCTTGGTGCAGTGGGGACATGGCCAGGTGGAGATGTTCGAATGATTGTATTGAACATGATTACCTAGTTCACCCCTATAAAACAAATCAATTAAACCAAGTCAACACCACATCACACTCACCATTGCTCAAACCTTTCGCCGCATCCTTCAGCCAAACATCGATGAGGAGATATGTGATGTTCACCTCGCAAGTGATCGTGCAACTCGAGTCTGTTCGAAACCTCAGCATTACAGCCATCATCGGTGCAGATCAATTTGACAATCTTAATCCTGTAGTGGGCAGCTTCTTCTTCACCCAACTCTGTTTCATTGTCATCGTCTTCACTTTGCTCGACGCCTATTTCTCCTTCCCCACTCGATTCAATTACGTTTTCGTAGCTGTCACTTAAATCAACTCTTGATCCAGAGCTCAATTGCTCGGCGTTCTCTCGGCGATCCAAAAAAGACATTCGAGTTCGCTTCGAGCTCGTCATCGGACCAGGTGAGGACACTTCGTCTCTAGTCAAACTATTCTCGAATGAAGAATTTTCGGTAACCAGTGATTTGTCTGCGCGTCTTCGTTTGCGAGTTTTAGATTGTTTCAATGTTGGCGATTCGTTGTGGCCGTCATTGACTGGCTCGCTCGGCCCATGATCACCTTTGTCCACTTGTTTAGTATTCGCGAAACCTTGATCCGTTCCATTTGACTCCTCGTGCAAATCATCGTTTCGGTTGTCATTGAGTTCCTCTCCACCACCAAGTGCCACTTGAACTTCAACATTCTCATCGTCTGTTGTCTCTTCCTCCTTCTTGACTTGAGTCCAAATTTGAATAAACTGTCCGTTACCTGGATCCAATTGCCCAGTCTCAACGAATTCTTCCTTCAATTCTTGCTTCACAATGAAATCGTCACAATCGCAGTCACTATCCGAGTCCGAGTCGGTGATGTATTGTGCATCTTGTTCCATCTTGACTCGTTTACACATTTGGACTGACTGTTGACTGTTTGATGCATCTAGACAATGCACAGAAATGCACTAAATTATGTTCAACAACAACTACAATTGCTTACCTTCAGTCTTGATGTTCGTGTCAATGATTGATGTAGGTACGTCCTTGCTGCTGTAGACTGCAGAAGGAATTGGTTCGACAGTAGAGAGATAGTTCACTTGTTCGTTGTCACTAGTCGATGAGTTGAGATTGTGATCGTTGACAGTCGAAGGTGGAGGGACATTTGTGTCGAGACTATTAACATGTTCTTCTGTACGAAATTCATTTCCTCCTAGATTGTTCGCAGAATCTTCAACTGTAACATTATCACCAACTTCTGATGAGACCAAATCGCGTGTCTGATTCTGGTTGTTTGCAGTTACACCTTCGAGTATGGTACGAATACGATTAGGCAAGTCACTCAAATCGCGTCGATCGTCCCACAAAGCCATCAGATTGTTGATTTGATCGAGAGCAGACTGAGCACACTTCAATTTGTTGACCTCTTCCTTCAACGAACTAAATCGGCGGTCGATTAGTGACTCAACATCACGCTTCATGTCTTGCTGGTTCGAGTCAATTAGACTTTCGAGTCGATTCACAGATGCAACGAACTCGTTTTCAGTTGACATTGTGAGGCGAAATGAGACAAATCACGAGTGGAACAAACAGAAAGAAAGGAGAAATGACAGATAGAGGATATACAAATAGCTGCTCGGTCTGACAGCGTGCACACTGAGGACAACCACAGCGAAATACACACACAAAACAGCCAATTCACTCACATGCACAATCACGTTCACAAACGACGTAACTTTTATAAGTTATTTTATTTAATTTTAAAATTTCACTGTATTATGCAAATACTGCACAGTATCCTCGATAGTGTCGAGTTTGAATTAAAGAAATTGAACATAACGTCCATGTGCAAATGCAAAAAAAACTTAGGCAAATTGCGGCAAAGTAAATTGGAAATAAACAATTCATTGGCATAATCAAAAGTTGATTCATAACCAAAAATGATGGGAAATATAAGGGTTTATAATTCAAACATTTATTTAACGACAAATTATGAATTCAAATTGCAATTGACATTTATAAATCCGTGGGTTCGTATGACATTAAAAGTAATTAAAAGAATGTGTTTGAAGTGTTGTGAAAAGTGACAAACTAGATTGGACGCTTTGCAGTGTGCCATAGGAAACATAATCGACAGTAATGTTCAGGTGTTGGACATTGGGCAAAATGGTTGAAAGGGCAGATATGAATAGAACACTTTCTGTGGTGTTCATTTCGAAATCCGTGAAATGGATCATTCGATCTATCGACAAGGCACAGGTTCTCAGTGAGACAAGTTGGGCCATTTGCAAATCGCGACGAGCCCGGTCCAG